>CATIWO010203645.1:0-24631 GCA_949673435.1 Macaranga tanarius
AAAACAATATAGGGTGATTATTATATTGGATTAGGTGATTAAATAAAAGAGTAGGTGGCTCTTTTCCCTTTCTGTCTTCAAGACTTAAGAGAATGGGCCAGACGCAAGAATACAATTCAAAATGACCAAAATTGGTGATCGTCAATAAATATTACAAAATTTTCGGTCATATTTATCTTTATAAATGTTTTACTTTTGTTTTTAATTGCATTAGTTTATTATCCATTATTATCTTCTTCTTCTTCTTCTTCTTCATCATCATCATCATCATCATCATCATCATCATTATCATCATCATCATCATCATTTATTTTTCTAAAATCCACAGATTTAGTTTTCTAATTGTCATAGATTTTAGATTTTTTAAATTTTATTGGACTTAATTATGAAATAAGTTTTTACTTTTCTTTTTAATTTTAGTTTTTTAGAGTGTTATCATATATGATTAGAATCACCTCTTTGTATATATGTAATATTCTCTTATTATGTATTCACAATTTTTTTTTTACAAAAAATTGGAATTAAATAGTTTTATTTATCTAAATCTTTTTATGAGCAGAACAAGTAATAGAGGGAATTACACCATTCCACTCTATAAGATCAGGCATAGATCCAACTCCTCTAGCTAACAAATGGGCGACTTGGTTCGTTGATCTCCTAACATGAGTAAGGGTACATTGGATTAACCCTTTTCAATAGGAATTGACAATCACTTATGATTTAACAAAAACAAGTTCTATCAGTATTAGTCCAGTAACTGATGCTACAACATTGTGGCAATCAGTTTCAACTATAACTCTAGACAAAGAGAGAGACTTGATCCTGCTTAATGCTTCCTTACAACTTAAAGCTTCAGCTATCCCAGGAACTTGAGGACCTGCCAGGCACCTGCTATTCATAAATAACACTACTCGAGCATTATTTTTAATCACACAACCAACACCAATACAATCTTGAGCCAGTAAAGTTACATCAATATTACATTTCAAAACACCAGTACCTGGAGGCTGCCATTTACGAGTTACATTTCCAGGGCCAAATTTGGGAAGATGACAGACTAAAGCCTGAGCTTCTTTCCAATTGTTGAAAAAATTCATAGCTAAATGAAGCAGATGCAAGCTTTGCTGAGATTTACACTTCCATATCAAGTTGTTCCAATGATTCTATAACTGCTATAGAATTATTATTGTTATACTTGTCAAGAATGTTAAAAAAATTCCATATTGAAAAGTTGTAGAGAAAGTCTTGGGTTTATAAACATGGGCACTGCACACCCCAATATACTAGTCTTTTAGGGAGAGGGTAATGGACACGTGATAGAGTTGGTATCAGAGCTCAAGGTTGGGTTGCCTTCTATTTAGTGTGTATTGAAGGGTGGGCACAAGAAGAATGGCAAGTGCAAATGGGCAAGCAACAAGCCAAGAACAAAGGTGGTATGAAGAAGGGTGGAAAGGAGAAGTCTCGTGACATGTTAATGGCCTTGGAGGAAAAGTTAGTCAAGGTAGAGACCACCATGTCTGAGTGGGGTGATAGACTCGAAGGCATAGACCATCGCATCATGGAGCTCGAGTCCAAGGGTAGAGATGATGAGCTTCGAGGGGAGATACAAGGTGCTTTGAATAAGGTCATGGATAGGCTGTCAGAGGAAGACAACACCCTCAAGGCAATGTTGTAAGCTTACAAGGAGAGGGTTGAAAAGCTCGAGGTGGAGCTTAGCTTAGTAACAACCGTATGGTAAGTGGTAGGGGAATCCAAGTTACAACTACTCACAATGTGGATGCTCCCAAGCTAAAAGCCTATTGTGGGGCAAGGAATATGAGGGAGATTAACAACTTCCTATGGAGCCTAGAGAGGTATCCGTAGGCATCGTGAAAGAAAATGCCAAGGCAAGGTCCATATCTCTTTACTTATGTGATGTGGCTACTGTATGGTAGAGGAGGAGGTACAAGGATGTCAAGAGGGGGACATGCACCATCACCACAAGGGAAGATTTTAAGAGGGTGTTAAAAGCCCAATTCTATCCCAATGATACTGAAAGGATAGCGAGGGCTAAGCTTCAGCATCTTTAAGACAATGAAGGGTATATACGGGAGTGTGTAAAGGAGTTCTCTGAGTTAATGTTAGAGATTCCTGACTTGGTTAAAAAAGAGGCATTCTATAACTTCCTTATTGGTTTGTCACTTTGGGTAAAGCAAAAGTTGGATAGGCGTGATGTCAAATACCTTACTACCGCGATGGCCATTACCAAAAGCTTGATGGAGTTTAAGAGGAAGGACTCTAAGGGCAAAGGCAAGAAGGTCGAGTATAATAGCAATGATCAGGGAGATGATGAGGAGTCTTTTAATGATGACAAAGAGCACTCCCAACCAAAGCATAAGGAGTGTGGCAAATGGAGAAAGGATGACAAAGGCATGGCGTAAGGAGGATAAGGTGAGTCTTCCAAGCCTAAACAAGTTTTCTTTATATGTGATAGGCCACATCGAGATTATGAATGCCTAAAGCGGGGGAAGCTTATAGCCTTGATAAGGATGGAAGAGGAGGTGAAATATGAAAGGGAGCTTGCTACCATTAGTTTTCTCAAATACATCCAACCTAAGGGAAATGATCAATATCGTGGGTGAATATTGGTCAAAGCCAAGGTGTGTGGGAAGACCTTAGAGGTAATGATCAACACAGGTGCTAACATAATCTATATGGTAAAAGAATTAGTCGATGAGATAGGCATGCCATATAGATTGTCAAGTGGGTTTGCCAAAGGGGTAGATGAGAAGATGTTCAATATCGAGGGAAAGGCTCATGGTATAGACATCAAGATAGGTACGTAGCATGGCAAGCTTGATATAGTGGTTGCTCAAATTGGTGAAAGGAAGTTCTATATGGGGATGGACTACCTAAACATGGCAAAGGCAATCATGGTTCCTTATGCCAATGCCAATAGCCAAATGCTACCCATGCCCATCGAGAAGGAGAAATGTTAAGAGGGGGATTTTTGACATACAACTCTCCAAGGGTGAATCTTGAAGGGGGCAAAGTAACAAGGGTGAAAGTGGGCCGAGAGGATAAAGGACTAAAGGCATTAAGGAATCAAGGAATCCATAGGATAGAGAGCTAGTACATACTCTTGTAAAGCCATTCTTTATTATATAGTAAAGTAAAGTTCTTTATATATAACTCTTGTATGCTTCATACATCACTTGCTAGTTAGGTTTGCTAGCTTTTTAAAGTTAAGGCATGATCCAAAGTAGGTGGAAGGAGGCTTATTAGCAATCTTAAAGCTTAGGTGGAGCGAGTTTGCTAGGCTACAAGTCGAGTAGCATTAGGACAAATAAAACTCACTTGATAGGTGGTATAAGAGCCAACTCTACTCTTCTCTATTATGGGGCCTCTGTGAGAGACATTAAGGTCGAGTTAGGCTAAGACCGGGATGGGTCTCTCTCTTCATTAGGTATGGAGCTAGTGAAATTAGGGCGTTGCATAATTGGGTAGGGGAGAATGTCATGAATGTTAAAAAAGTTGTAGAGGGGGTATTGGGTTTATAAACGTAGGTGCTGCACACTCTAATAGACTAGTCTTTTAGGTAGAGGGTAATAGACACGTGACATACTATATTTCTCACTAGAGTATTTGCCAAAAACAAACCTAACCATTCTGATAGGAGGTCAAAGTTACCTTGAACTAAACATATCAGAAACAATTGCCAATAATTCTTTGCAATGACATATAAGACCAGAATATGAGCTACAGTTTTAAGGATAGTATAATATACTAGGCATATGTCATCCTCCATTATATGCCTATACTTAAGCTCGCTTCTTGTGTGGAGGCAGTTACGAAGGGCTCGCCAGATGAAATTCTTTACATTTAGAGGAATGGCAAGGGACTAGAGCTTATTCCAGCTTTGCTAATTATAGTGAGAATAATGATTAATATTTCTTTTCGTTAATCTTCTGTAGCCACTTCAAACTGTATAGCATCCTTTTTTGTCCCATTTTTAAAAATAATACTATCAGTAGGCCTTCAACTTGTGAGAGGGATACTCAATATAAGTTTAAAGTCTCTTCTATTTAATAAAGCCCCAACAAAAGCCTCATTCCACTTTTGCACTCTAAGAATAAGAGAATTAATAGTAATGTCCTATGTTCCTTCTAGAACAGAAATTTCTATAAAAGGTGAATTAACATCAAGTAGCCAAAGGTTTTACCCTACTTTAATAGTTTTGCCATCCTCTATCCACCATTGACACCCTTCCATTAAAAGCTACTTAGCTGCTAAAATTATTTTGTAAGACTAACTGGGATTAGATCCCAATTGTGCTTGAAAAAAGCAGGAGTTTGGGTAGTAACATGCCTAAATACCCTGGCAACTAAAGAATTTGGCTCAGTGAGAAGGCACCAGCCCTGGTTCCCTAACAAAGTTATATTAAACTCATACAGCTAATGAAACCTAAGACCACCATATTCCTTTCTAAAGTAAAGACCACTCCATTTCTTCCAATTAAGGCCTTAATTGTGAGATTTTCCTATATCCTACTGAAAGGAGTTCATAGTATGTTCGAGTTCCTCACAAAGACTAGTTAGAATGAGAAATACATTCATAGCATAATTTGGCAACGTAAGTGCAATTATTTTTAACAAGATTTCCTTGCCAACGCGAGATAAAAATCTCTGCTTTAACCCACTAATTCTTTGCTAAAGACTATCTTTAATAAAATAAAAGACTTCTTTTTTTGTTTCTTCCAAGCCAACTCAGAAGCCCAAGGCATTTACCTTTGTTATAAGACTTATGCACTCTTAGGGCATTATAAATTTCTTGAGCAACCACTTCATCAGTGTTTGAGCTAAATATGAGGGTGAATTTTTAGTAATTAATAACCTACCCCAAGGCATCAGTATAATGCAAGAAGCAATTGTGAATCTATAAGTAATCCTACATATTTGCCTTGAAGAAAAAGATGTAGTCATCGATAAATTGGAGATGCAAAATGTATAGAATTGATATACCAACCTTACACCTATGAATCAAGCCTTAAACTACTTTACGACTTAAGAGGGCAGTTAATCCTTCTGATATAAAATAAAAAGGCAAGGAGACAATGGGTCTACTTGTCTTAAACCTCATTCTGGAATTATAGGCCCCGACTTATGATGTCCAGCTAAGATTGTATACTTCACTAATTGAACACACATCATCACAAGACTTACCTATCTCTCTGAGAGCCCCATCTTCATCATAATCTTTTAAACAAATAGCCATTTAACTCGATCATATGCTTTGCTAACATCAACTTTTAAAGTTGCCACATCCACTCTTTTTTGTCTTTTTCTTTTAAGATGACAACCAATCTCAAATGCTATTATAATATTGTCATTTATAAGCCTTCAAGGGATAAAAGCTCTATAATATGGAGAGATTATATTTAGAAAAATTTGCTTCATACAGTTGGCAATGACTTTAGATGTAATTTTATAAACAACATTGCATAGAGAAATCGGTTAAAGGTCTTGCACTTTCTCTAAGTTTTTTCTTAGGAATTAAAATCATTGAGGTGTCTTTCAAATGGTTTAGAAGGTAAGACTAATTTAGATAATTCAAACAAGTTATGGTAATATTTGCTCCAATAATATCCTAGAATTGTTGAAAAAAAGTAGGATTCATACCATTTGGGCCTGGTGCCTTGTCCAAATGTATAGAGAACAGAGCGTCTTTAATTTTTTAGCTCTGAAAGGCTTTTGTAACTCATTGTTATGATCATTAGTAAGAACTCTTTAGACATGTGTAATAACACGGTCAACATTACAAGTAGAAGAAGAGGATAAATTTAGAAAGTAACTTATGATAACATCTTCTAGTCCGTCTTTCCAGAATTGCATGACCCTAAAATAATCTCACAAATGAGTTATAGTATTTGTTTTTTTTTCACCATAGCTGATAAGTGGAAATATTTTGAATATGTGTCACCAGCTTTGAGCCAATAAAGCTTAGCTTGTTGATTCCAATAAGCATTTTGTTGTTCCTTAACAACATTATACTTTTACCTCATTTTTTCATAAAGTCATAAAGAAGTCTCATCCCTCTTATACCGAAGCTAATTATAACAAGAAACATAAGAGTCAATTCTCTTATTGAAACTAAAGTGAATTTGACTCCCCACTTCTCTAGTTCAATGCCATAAGAATTAATTTTTTTTCTAAATTGATGGATTTAAAGATGACTTCCACCCTTTATCTACAATTTGCTTTTAGTACTTCTATTGCAGCCATGCATTCTCAAGCTTGAATTTTTGAGAGACCCATTTGAAAATGATCTCTAAAAATTTCAATAACAAAGGAAAATGATTAAAATTTATGGCCTTATGATTCTTACCACCATAACTTTAAATTTGCTAAAAAGACTATCTTGCCATTGCCATGGCTCTATCTAATCTCTTTTCAACATAATTACTAGATCCTTTATCCCTTTCTCAGTTAAAAGGGTATCCAACCATCCCCATATTATAAAGCCCACAGCCTTTAATGGTAGAGCGAAATCCATTGATCAACCAATTCAACTTTTTATACTGACCTTTTTTCCTCAAAATGAGATAATATATCATTTAAATCCTTCATTATACACTAAGGAAGACCAGATGTGTTGCTTAAGGCTCGAAGGCAGTTCCAAGAATCTTTCAAACAATTCCTTTTCGGGAACCTGTAAAATCCTATTAACCTTTACCTTTCCATCCCTTGCACATTGACAGCCCTATCAATATAATTCATAAAGAAATTTAAGTGTTGAACAGTAAGCTTCTCTCTTTAAAGAAGGGCAATGCCACCTCCATCCCATTTTCCCTCAACGACAAATGCTCTAGCAAAACCTAGTAATTTTTCGATTTGATCTACCTTATATTGAGTCACCATGATTTCCATAAGAAAAATAAAGTGGGCTTAGTATGAGTCATAAGCCTCTGTACTCCTTAAATTATACGTGGATGGCCCAATACATGATAATTCCAACTTAAGATGGTCATTTTATTGGGCAGGCATGTTGAGCAGAGTTTTCTTTTTCTAAGTTTTTTTAGTCTTAATAATCCATAGATATAAGGCTTTGATAAAGCCCAGCTAAAAATCCTTGGCCGCAACGTCTCCTTCCCCTTCTACTCTTTTCCTATTAGCTTTTATAATAACAACTCCATCATTTTGGAAGTCCTCCATATAATCATTATTACCATACATAGCAGCATTTAATCCATCTTTGACATTAGCATATATTAAGATAATCCCTCTATCAATTACTGAGATTGATGGATTTTGATTTACTGTATTTCCATTAAGGGAGGTTTCCTTATCAATATTCATCTAAGAGTTACCAGTGATATCCTCTTCAACCGATATGTCCATTTTTTCAAAGCTCAGCTATTTTTCACTTATCAAGTTATTTTGCTTCCTTAGTGCAGCCTTGAGCTATACCCTATACGGTTTCTTAATAGTTTTGTCTAGAGCATCAAACTACTTCTCATAAAATATGTTAGAATGTCTTAATAAGCCATAGAAAAAATAAAATAAAGGTAGTTTTTTGCACTTAAAATTTACGCAACTCCATTCTCCACTAGGTTTTCTAATCTTCTTCTGCCATTGAAGTGGTTTTTTTACATCCAATATAACTTTAATCCTCATGTAATTCCTCCAAGTCCTACCAAAATTAGCAGGATCAAATTCAATAAAATCTTCTATGAAATTCCCTATATGCTTACCCACCTTCTCCACCATAAAGCTAATAAGGAGATCGAAAACTTATACCTAGATATCAATAATAAATAAAGGAACCTTGGAAGGTTAATCACCTACCTCCAGTTTCTTCATTACTAATAGATGCTGATCGAATGTCTAAGGCCATTAGTCACCACTCTTTGTAATTTTAGTTTATGGAAAAATTGAAACATGAACAAATTTGTAACTATTTCTTTGATACACTCTCCTTTAGCATATCACCAAATGGAGGCTAGAGTATATTTCATTACAAGAGCATTGATTATCCAATCAGTTAAAAATCTGTCAACCAAACACCAATGAAAATCTAAACCATTGTCCTAAGAATCCCCTCCCTTTAATTCTATTCCTACCTCTTCCTCTTCTTCAATGGAGATACAACTCTATTGCACTGCTATAGTTGATATGTTATTGCTTGATGATGCCATGATAGACGAGACGTAAAACACAAAAAAATAACTTGTCACAAGACAAAACTTGTATTCACAAAATTAAATTATCAAACCAAATACAATTTTCAATCATATATTATAGCACTCTAGAAACTACATACAAGTGTCTAATTATGAATTATACACGTGGCAATGCTAAAATTTTTATTGTAAAAGATAAGTTATACAAAATTTATAAGGTTATACAAAGTACATAGCTTTACATATATATACAAAAATAACTTGATTGTATTACAAAATCCAATGTGCCAACATAATGAGATGCTCATGGAATGAAGAAGTTGATATCAAGCATGTTGCTGTCCTACCTAAGTTCACAACTATACCAAGCTTCAAGCTTTCTACTAAAGCAAGCTCCTCAAGCTAGGCTATCTAATACCTGAAAACCATAATTTGCAAAAGAATGATCTTATGACTCAACAAGAAATTGATAATATAATCAAATATATAATACTCCTCAAGAACTAATTAAGAAGAATATATAAAGAACATTTCTACACATTAAAATATAAGAATTTAACATTTAGACTATGCATGGAAGTCCAAATGACAAAGGAGCAAGTGAGCACTAAAATGTCAAGCTCAATTGCATTCAACCATGCCTCATTTAGAGCTCTATAGCGCAAGTTATGGTCAAAATACAAAGATAGAAGTGTGCTAAAAAAGGGCTGACTCGTCGTGACTCAACACACTCGTGCTGAGTCGGCACCCCGAGTCTCTAGTATGAATTGGCACGCTTGTGTCGAGTCGGCATGGGTGCCAGGGGACATGACTTGACTGACCATGTCGCACTCTTTTGGCCATAACTTCCTCTACAAAGCTCGGATTCAAGTGATTCAAGAGGCTATGAAAAGCTATTTTAGAGGGCTATAATTTCATGTAGACACCTAGACTCAATTCAATTGTATAAATTGATAAAAATATCCTTGAAGTGACTAGTGATGTCAAAGCATATGAATATGACTCAATTCAAGTCACAACAAGAGTTCTAAGCATTTAAACATCATTGTTAGTGTCTCATATACACCAATTCACACTACTCAATAATTCACATTTCTCAAATCATCAATCTCACATTAAATCCACATTTAACAATACATTATACATCTATAATGCGATAATGCATGATTATGCTTGTTAGTTCTCTTTACATGTTCACACACGTTATTCACAAACTCACTTTTGCTTGTCTTTTCTTTTCCATATATCAGTGGCCATTCCTGAGACTTTATACCCCTTTCAATCTCAGATCTCACACATATACGCATCTATATAATTATCACACGAATGGCCACATCTGAGACTCTCTACCCCTTTCAATCTCAGATCATGGAGCTTAAATTCCACACACACACATATACCTCACATTGATGAAATGTGTATACATTTCATTTTCACACCATACCACCTCAAGTGGTTTTCATATTTCAATATATATTCATATATCATGCTTACTAAATGCCTTGCACCTCAAAGGTACCAATATCACAATCCAATAGAATTATTAACTATAATTACATGAAATTTATTATATGTAAGCATTGGATTAACAATTACTTACCAAAAGCTTCAACTCCTTCTCAAGCAATACCCTCCTATTGAGCAGGGCCTCCTTCTCGTCTTTTAACCTCTATACATCATCATATACTAATACCAACAATCAACCATAGAAAATCATCCCAAATTCAAAAAAAGGCAATAAAATGCTCCTAACTCAATTTGATCTCAAGAGACACACACTAGTCCAAAAACCCTTAAATTACTACTAAGGTAGGTTTATGAGTCTTCTTCCATTTTCAATTGGTATCACTCAATTCAGATAAGTTTAGAATTAAATATGGGTTTTAGAATCCATTCAGCCCAAAACAGAGCATCCAGGGAGCGTTAAACTGTTCAGCTCTATTAGACCCTTCTAACAATGAATTTATCCAAAACTCGAATCATAGAAAATGTAAAAGACTATTTAAAGTTTCCAAGGAGTTTAAAAACGTATAAATTAGATCTCTATAGCTCCAGATATGGCCAAATTACCGAGGTCAAAAATTCAGTAAAAACAGAGCACAAAAATTAACTTCCCAAACTCAAACCAAAATATAATTAAAAATATAAATACTTACCAAATAATGTTCTTGAACTATAGAGATTGTTAATTACAGCCTAGCCTCCCAATTTCTTAGCCAAATTAACTCTCTCTCTCTCTCTCTCTCTCTCTCTCTCTGTCTCTAAATCCCTAGTTCTTTTGAAGACAATTTATTGCAACTTTTCTCTCTTCTTCAACAACTCAAACACACCCATACATTCTCCCGTAGGGCTGAAGAAGTTTAAGCCAAATTTATGATATTTATAGGCAAATATTTACTTGGCTCCTTAATGAAATACTCTTCTTCCCAACTAGTCCCTTAACTCATAATTGTTCAAGTAAGTTCTTACAATCTAGTCTTTTTCTACACTTCCTACCCAATCTCAAACTTAAATATTATCTACTATCTAATGTACACTAAAGCCAATAACTATGTCATAATGATGCATGTAAAAAGGGCGGATGTTACATTTCTCCCCCCTTAATAAAATTTCATTCCTAAAATTATTAACTACTTACCATCTTCCAGAAACAAGTTAAGATATTTCTGTTTCATATGTTCTTCCACTTCCTATATGATTTCTTTCAGTGAATGATAGCTCCACTTCACTTTTACTATCAGAATCTCTTTGTTTCTCAATTACTTCACCTTCCGATC
Organism: Macaranga tanarius; assembly: GCA_949673435.1. Taxonomy (NCBI): domain Eukaryota; kingdom Viridiplantae; phylum Streptophyta; class Magnoliopsida; order Malpighiales; family Euphorbiaceae; genus Macaranga; species Macaranga tanarius. Next base: position 10,936 of record CATIWO010203645.1, read on the forward strand.
AAGTATCTCAATTGGTTCTTCCACATAGGTTAACTTCTTAGAGATTTCAACTTTTGGCTCTTGAATAATATGACTTGGGTCTGATCATTATCACCGTAGCATTGACACATGAAACACATCATAGATAAAAGATAACTCTCCTGGGAGAGCCAATCTATAAGCTAACGGTCCAATCCTCTTAAGGATTTCATATGGTCCAACATACCTTGGACTTAATTTCTCATACTTGCCAAACTGTAAAATTCCCTTCTATGGTGACACTTTCAAGAAAACTTTCTCTCCCATATTGTATTCCATTTCCCAATGATATTGATCTGTATAAATTTTCTGGCGATCTTCGATTATTTTTAAACATTTCTTGACCACTTGAACTTTTTCCACAGTTTTTTGTATTAAGTCTGGTCCTTCAATTTGTCTCAAGCCTTTAACATCCCAACAAATTAGATTTCGGCATTTCCTTCTATAGAAAGCTTCATATGGTGCCATTCCGATGCTAGAGTGAAAACTGTTGTTGTAGGCAAATTCCAGCAATGGCAAGTGATCGTCCCAGTTGCCTTTGAATTCCAGTGTACAAGCCCTCATCATGTCTTCTAAAGTCTAAATCGTTCTCTCTGATTGTCCATCTGTTTGTGGATGAAAAATAGTACTAAAGTGTAATTTAGTACCCAATGCTCCTTGTAAACTTTTCCAAAAGTGTGATGTGAATCGTAGATCTCTATCGAATATAATTGACATCAGAACCCCATATAATCTTACAACCTCAGAAACATACATAGTTGCCAACTTGTCCAAGGAATCCGTCTGTTGTATTGGCAAAAAGTGTGCAAATTTAGTGAGTCTATCAACTATTACCCAAACTGCGTCATGTCTCCGAAAAGTTCTAGGCAACCCAATCATAAAATCCATTATTATTTTCTCCCATTTCCATTCTGGTATCTTCAATAAATGTAATTTTCGTACAGGTGCTTAATGTTCAGTTTTGACTTATTGACATGTCAAGCACTTTGCCATGTATACGCCATATCCTTCTTCATTATTAGCCACCAGTAATATGGCTTCAAATCTCGATATATTTTAGTACTTCCGGGGTGCATCGAGTAAGGAGTAGTATGTGCTTCATTTATAATTTATCTTCTCAAATCTCTAACATCCAAAACACATAAACGATTATCGATTACCAAAATTCCATCTTCTCTTATTGCAAATTGTGTGTTAACTCCCATTTCCACTTTATCCTTCATCTTCTTCAAATATTCATCATGCATTTGAGCATCTCTAATTTAATCCACCATTAATGGCTTAACTTGCAATGGCGCTAATAAATGATCTTCCTCCACATCAAGATTAATATTCAATGCTCATAATGCCACAAGATTCTCTTTTTCATAAAAAATGATTCCAGCCGAACTCTCCATTATTTTACGACTCAAAGCATCGACTACTATATTTGCTTTACCCGGATGGTACTCAATAGTGCAGTCATAATCTTTCAATAACTCCATCCATCTTCATTGTCTTAAATTCAACTTTGTCTGTGTGGAGATGTATTTCAAGCTTTTGTGAACGGTGAAAATGGAAAATGTCTCCCCGTATAAGTAATGCCTCCAAATCTTCAATGCATGGACAATGGCGGCTAGCTCCAAATCATGAGTAGGATAATTTGCTTCATGAGTTCATAATTGCCTTGAAGTATACACAATCACCTTTCTATTTTGTATAAGAGCACACCCTAATCCTTGCCCCGAGGCATCCGTGTACACCACAAATCCTCCATCTCCAGTTGGTAATATAAGTACTGGAGTAGTAGTCAAAGATTCTTTCAATTTCTTAAAACTCCTTTGACATGTATCGGTCCACTGAAATTGCACATTCTTCTTTAATAGACTAGTTAATGGTCTTGCAACTATAGAGAAGTCTTATACAAATCTTTGATAATACCCAGCTAATCCTAGAAAACTTCGAATCTCCATCACACTTTTAGGTGCTTCCCACTTTATAATGACTTTGACCTTCGATGGATCTGGTTTTACTCCTTTACTTGAAATAATGTGTCCAAGAAATGCAATTTCTTTCATCCAAAACTCACATTTGCTGAATTTGGCATACAACTGTTGCTCTCTCAATATCTGTAAGGCTATTCGGAGATGTTGTTCATGCACTTTTTTGATTGAAGAATAAATAAGAATATCATCGATGAAGACAATTACAAACTGATCTAGGTACCGTTGAAATGTCTTGTTCATCAATGACATGAATGTAGTAGGAGCATTCATCAATCAGAAAGGCATAACCAAAAATTCATAATGCCCATATCTAGTTCAAAATGCAGTCTTGGGAATTGAAGTTTCTGCCACCCGAAGCTGCCAATAACCCGATCTCAAATCTATCTTTGAGAACACTGTAGCATCTTTCAACTGATCAAGCAAATCATCAATCCTCGGCAATGAGTATTTTTTCTTCACCGTGATTTTATTAAATTGCCAATAGTCAATACATAACCACGTACTACCATCCTTCTTTTTAATAAACAAAACTGGAGCTCCCTAAGGTGATATGCTTGGTCGGATAAAGCCTTTTTCTAGTAACTTTTCTAATTGCTTTTTTAACTCTTTCAACTCAGTAGGTTCCATTTTATAAGGAGCAATTGATATCGGTGCTGCTCTTGGAATAATCTTAATCTCAAAGTCAACTTCCCGATATGGAGGTAATCCTAACAATTCATCTAAAAACACATCAGGAAAATCTTTAACTACCGGTACCTCATTTACTCCCGGACTAACTTGGGTTGTATCTATAACATTTGTTAAGTAAGCTTCACACTCTTCTCTAATCAAATGGAATAATGTCATTACAAAAATTAAATATGCAGGCACAACTTTTCTCTCTCCCACCAACACTATCTTTTTCTACCCTTCAACATCTATAACTACCTCTTTGGTATAAGAATTCACAACTGCATGATGCTTCGCTAACCAATCCATTCCCAAGATAACATCAAACTCATCTAGTTTAATAACTACTAAGTTTGCATACAAAATCTCACCACCTACTAATATAAGACATGCTTTCACTACTGAATTTACTACCACCATACCCCCAGCAGGCATAAAAATACATAAGCTATGTTCTAGGGGTTCAATCTTACAATTCACTCTCAATGCAAATGCATATGACACAAAGGAACATGTAGATCCTGGGTCTATCAAAATATAAGCATCATGGTCAAAGATAGGAAAAGTACCAGTAACCATATCTGAAGTAGCAAGAGCTTCTTGCCTAGTAATGGCATAGACCCTTGCTTGGCCTTGAGATGGACTAGTGGATCTTGTTTGACCCAAAGTGCTAGCTATACTTCCTCTACCACCTCGGCCTCTTCCTCAGCCAGCCACATATATATTTTCTCCGGCACTACTTTGTACCATCATCTGAGATTCTTCTCCACTTCTCCTTTCTGGATAATTTCTAATAAAATGGGCCGGTTGATCACAATGGTAACACACACTTGGTATCGTATTCCAGCATTCACCCGAGTGATATTTTCCATATATGTTGCACATAGGAGTTAATGAACCACCCATCGATCTACTTTGTCCTCTCTGGCTATTGAACCTCCCAAATCCTCATCCAAATAATCCTCCCCTTGTCTGGTTAGATTGACTCATGCCTCTTCCTCTAAAATTTCCCCATTGGCAATTGGAGCCTCTAAAAAATGAACTAACACTAGTTCGAGTTAGAGCATAGAATAAGTCAGTAGTATTCTTCTTTTTTGCCTCTACCTCATTCCTTGCTATGATCATTTCTTCAGCTCTCATAGTAGTCTTTAACACTTCTCTATATATTGGAGGTTTAATTGTCATTTTCTACCGAATCACAAGATTTAAACCTCTCTCAAACTTGTTCCTCTTCAACTCTTTAGTGGCAACTTCTTCTGGAGTATACTTTGAAAGTCCCACAAATTATACTTTATAGTCGGAAATGGGTAGGTCATTTTGTTTCAACTCAAGAAACTCGATCTTCTTCCTATCCCTATACACCGCCGGTGTATATTTCTCAGTAAACTCCTGCAGAAATTCCTCCCAAGTTAAAGTCATCGGTACATTTCCACTCCCCAATACCGTCTCCCACCAGTCAAGAGTATCTTACTCAAATAAGGATACGGTATAGCTAACCTTGTTCTCAGTGGTGCACTCAAACTATTAAGGATTCTCTCGGTGCCTCTCAATTATTCTTCAGCAACTGCAGGATCAGTGGTACCAGCAAAGGCTTTTGCACCCTGCTTCCTAATCTTCTCATAAGTCTCATCCACTACCACATTACCTACAGGTGCTGATGGTTGACCTATATTCCTTATCATCTGCATAAACTATTGTATAAAAGGATATGCAGTAGGTAGAGGAACTTGGGGTTGAGGTTGGGCTTGTTCAGGCCTATGAACACTCTCAAAAGACTCTTCGGGATCAACACGAAGTGCTTGATGTTCATCCATCCTGAGATATGCAATGCACATTAACTATAAGCTTTCTAAAAACCCTATGCATGAGATGTCATGAATACACTATGTATCATGTCCCAAGGGAATCTAATTCCTGCTCTGATACCACTTAATGTAGTATCCGTTAGGTACCACATACAAGTGTCCAATTATAAATCATACACGTGGCAATGCTAAAATTTTTGTTGTAAAAGATAAGTAATATACAAAATTTATAAGGTTATATAAAGTATATAGCTTAATATATGTATACAAAAATAACTTGATTCTATTACAAAATCCAATGTGCCAACATAATGAGATGCTCATGGAATGGAGAAGTTGATATCAAGCACATTATTATCCTACCTGAGTTCACAACTATACCAAGCTTCAAGCTTTCTATCAAAGCAAGCTCCTCAAACTGGGCTATCTAATACCTGAAAACTACAATTTGCAAACGAATGAGCTTGCGACTCAATAAGCAATTGATAATATAATCAAACATATAATACTCCTCAAGAACTAATTAAAGAGAATATATAAATAACATTTCTACACATCAAAATATAAGAATTTAATATTTAGACTACGCATGGAAGTCCAAATGATAAAGGAGTAAGTGAGCACTAAAATGTCAATCTCAATTAGAGAATTTTAAAGATAGATTCTACTCAACCTCAAAACATAAAACTTGTAGAGGACTCTTTAAAGTTTCTGTAGAATCAAACTATGCCTCATTTGAAACTCTATAGCTCAAGTTATCATCAAAATATGAAGATAGAAGTGTGCTAAAGAAGGGCTGACTCATCACAACTCGGCACCCTCGTGCTGAGTCGGCACCTCAAGTTTCAGGTACGACTCGGCACGAGTGCCAGGAGACATGACTTAACTGACCATGTCACACTCTTTGGGCCATAACTTTCTCTACATAACTCGGATTCAAGTGATTCAAGAGGTATGGAAAGCTATTTCAGAGGGCTACAACTTTCATGTAGACACCTACACTTAATTCAATTGTATAAATTGACAAAAATACCCTTCAAGTGACTAATGATGTCAAAGCACATGAACATGACTCAATTCAAGTCACAACAAGAGTTTTAAGCATTTAAACATCATTGTTCGTGTCTCATATACAACAATTCACACTACTCAACAATTCATATTTATCAAATCATTAATCTCACATTAAAGCCATATTCAACAATACATTATACATTCATAATACGATAATGCATGATTATGCTTGTTAGATCTCCTCACATGTTCACACATGTTATGCATAAACTCACTTTTGCTTGTCTTTTCTTTCTTTTTCTTTTTCATATATCTGTGGCTATTCCTGAGACTTTCTACCCCTTTTAATCTCAGATCTCACATATATGTGCATCTATATAATTATCACACAAACAGCCACATCTGAGACTCTCTACCCCTTTCAAATCTCAGATCGTGGAGCTCAAATTCCACACACACATATTCCTTACATTGATGCAATATATATACATTTCATTTTCATACCATACTACCTTAAATGGTTTTGATATTTCAACATATATTCATATATCATACTTACTAAATGCTTTGCACCTCAAAGGTGCCAATATTACAATCCAATATAATTATTAACTATAATTACATAAAAAATTTTATATGTAAGCATTGGATTAACAATTACTTACCAAAAGCTTCAACTCCTTCTCAAGCAAAACCCTCCTATTAAGTAGGGCCTCCTTCTCCTCTTCCAACCCCTATACATCATCACATACTAATACTAATAATCAACCATAGCAAATCATCCCAAATTCACAAAAAGGAAATAAAATGCTCCTAACTTAATTTGATCTCAAGACACACACACTAGTCCAAAAACCCCCAAATTACTACCAAAGCTAGTTTATGAGTCTTATTCCATTTTCAATTGGAATCACTCAATTCAGACAAGTGTAGAATTAATTATATGTTTTAGAATCCATTCAGCCCAAAACATACCATCTAGTGAGCATTAAAACGTTCAGCTATGTTAGACCCTTTTAACAATGAATTTAACCAAAACTCAAATCATAGAAAATGAAAAAGACTCTCTGAAGTTTTCAGGGAGTCCAAAAATGCATAAATCATAGCTCTATAGCTCTAGATATGGCCAAATTACCGAGGTAAAAAATTCAGTAAAAATAGAGCACGAAAATCAACTACCCAAACTCAAACCAAAATACAATTAAAAACACAAATACTTACCAAATGATGTTCTTGAACTATGGAGATTGTTAATTACAGCCTAGCCTCCCAATTTCTTACCTAAATCAACTCTCTCTCTCTCTCTAAATCTCTAGTTCTTTTGAAGACAATTTGGTGCAACTTTCCTCTCTTCTTCAACAACTCAAACAAACCCACAAATGCATGTTCCTATAGGGCTGAAGAAGTTTAAGCCAAATTTGTAATATTTATAGGCAAATATCTACTTGGCTCCTTAATGAAACACTCTTCTTCCCAACTAGTCCCTTAACTCATAATTGTTCAACCAAGTCCTTACAATATAGTCCTTTTCTACACTTCTTACCCAATCTCAAAAATATTATCCACTACCTAATATACACTAAAGGCAATAACTACGTCATAATGATGCATGTAAAAAGGGCGGGTGTTATAGTTAGCATATAAATTGACTTCGCTAAAGGAATTGTTATCTATTCATAATGTATTCCATATGTTTATGTTGAGATGATATAAATCAGATCATAGTCATATGATACAAGAGCCTGAGATAGAGATTTTTGAAGGATTGATTTGTGTAGAAAAATTGATATTGAGGAATGCAAAGATTCCACTAGTAAAAGTGAAGTGGAGGTATCATTTCCCTAAAGAAGTAACATAAAAGGTGGAAGAGCTAATGAAGTAGAAATACACCATATCTTCTTCCAAAAGATGGCGAGTTATTAAATTTTAGGGATGAAATTTTCTAAAGAGGGGAGAATTGTAATGCCTGCAAAACATGGCATGCAATTATTATGTATTTAATTTAATTTTATTAGTTAAGGATGGATATGACGTATTGACAATCCTATGTGCATGGAGTATGTGAATTTCATACATATTAGGAGAATTATTTGTGATTCATTTGGGGTATGTGGTGAGTGTGTGGTATTATAAATTAGGATTTGGATTTTAATTAGGACTAAATTATAAGAAAAGTAGGGACTTGATTGAAGCAATTAGAAGTTTAGGGACTAAATGGGAAAAGTAGTATTTTATTAAGGAGCTAAGTGGATATTTGGTGAATAAACATCATAATTTTGTCTAGATTCTTTCCCTCTTCAACGTGGCCATGCATATTAGAGTGTACGAGCTTGTTAAGGAATGAAGGAAGTTGCACTCTTTACCTTTTAAGAAAAATTAAGAATTTGGTGGAGAGAGAGAGAGTTGATTTGGCTGAAGAAATTGGGAGTCTAGGCTGTGATTATAAACCTTCAAAGTTCTAGAGCATCTCTTGGTAAGTTAATTGTGTTTTTTATTAAGTTTGAATGGTTTAAATTCGTGCTCTGTTTTTGCTAAAAATTTAGCCTCTGTGTTTTTTATATATCTTGAGTTATAGAGCTTCAAATCTAGTTTTGTTTGATTAGAGAAACTTCAGAGAGTCCTTTACAACTCTCCAATTTTAAGTTTGAGCCAAATCTACTGTTAATTGGTCGAATTAGACCAGATATTTTATTGCTCACTCTATCACACTGTGTGACCTATTATTGTTTAAATTGTCATAATTACTTCTCTACATATGATAATTGGGTGAATTCAGTTGGTATTGAAATTAGACTCACATATGTAGAGTTTTTATAAATTTAGTGATTTTAAGATGTGTCTATAATTATTAGGAGCATCATAAACCTTATATATCAAACATGACAACAGTAGTATATAGGTTGGTTTGTGAATTTTCTTGTGTATTGGTTATATGGTAATATCTAGAGTTGTAAAACTCAAAATTGAGCAAAGTCAGATGCTCTGAAAACTTCAAAGAGTCTTCTACAACTTTTATGTTTTGACCCTGAGCTGATTTTACTATTAAGATTGTCAAGCAGGGCAAGACATTTTCTTGCTTATGCTGTCAACTCTATTTTTCCTGATTTTAGTCAAAAATCTATAATTAATTCCATACATATCAAAATTGAGAAATTCCAATTGGAATTGTTAGAAGATTCATATGTCTAGCTTCATTATTATTTGCATGATTTTTGGGTATGTGTATGAATTATTTGGATGCGTGGAACTTTAGGTATCAAGTTGCCCTTTTGTGATTTTAGAATGAATTGTAATGCTTGGTTGTTGAAATTGGTATATAATTGTGTATAGGAAGTGGTAGAGCTAGAGGAGACCCTACTCAATAGGGGGAGCTTTTATTTAAGAAGGAGTTGAAGGCTTGAGGTAAGTAATTATTATTATAATGCTTACATGTAGTGATTTTCAAGCAACTATAGTTATTTAACTATATTGATTGTGTATGCCATTTAAATGGAAAGTATGATGATTACATATGATGAATATGTTATTATGAGAAATCATGATGAATATATGTATATATATTGTTGAAAGACTATTGAATGGTCAATTGAGTATATGTTGTGATGAATTGTGATTCACTGTGAGAAATGAAAATGATGAAAAATGAAAAAGAGATGTTGAATTGTGACGATATAATTATACATATACATTCTGATATGTTGTGAAAATGATGAAAAATATGCATATGGCATGATGTGAGGAATGTGAGGAAAACTTGTGTGTGTAGAGATTGAGCTCCACGGCCTGAGACTGAGCTGGGCAGAGAGTCTCAGGTGTGGCCATTCATTTGATTATATATAAACGTGTGAGATCTGAGATTGAGCTGGACAGAGAGTCTCAGGAATGGCCACGGATATGAAATATAAAAATAAAAATATGAAAAAGAAAGGAAAAAGAAAAAGAAAAAGAAAAGAAAAGAAAAAGTGAGCTTTGTGTGAAACGTGTGTGACATGTGCATTTTTACATCATATATTGCATATATGATGAATGTGGATTGATGTGAGATTATAATTTATGCATTGCTTGGAATGGTGTAATTGTGACACCAATAGTTGAGAATTAATGATATAGTATTGTGATTATTTATATAATGTTGAATGAGGATTTGGTGCAAGATATGAATGTGATGAATATGGTGGGGTGTAGATATTGAGTATATACACCTATATATGTTTATGTTAGCAATTGTTAGATTACTATTAATATTGTAAGTTTATGAATATGTTGAGAATTGCTTAATAAATATGGAATTGTGTTATCAGGATAGTGACACGGGCCGAGACACGGGAGTGTCTCAGGCCGTGTGTCGTAACACGGGTTGTTTTGGGTTAAGATATGGCCGTGTATAAATGCAACATTTAAACCCGCGAGGAATACGGGTACATACACAGGCGTGTCTATAACCATGTATGATTGTGTAATTGGACCCGAAAGCTACACGAGTTAGTACACGAGCGTGTCCATAGCCTTGTATAAAATTATATTAATTTGTATTTTGGGCAGAGAGATACACAGGCAACGAAACGGGCATGTCCTTGGCTGTGCATGTTTATGTGAATTTTGGCAGTGTTAAACACAGGCCGAGATACGGACATATTCATGGCCGTATACTTTTGCATATCTTGGACAGTAAAGAACACGGGTTGGAACACGGGCATGTTCAAGACCGTGTAGTTTATTAATTTGCTATTTTAATATTTTATCTTTAATTAGTTCTTAAAAAGAATTATATGTTTGATTATATTAATAATTGCTTATTGAGTTACAAGCTCATTCTTTTGCAATTGTGGTTTTCAGGCTTGATTGACAGAAAGGTTGATGTAAGTTAACACATGAGCTTGGTTAGGTCAAAAGGCAGGGTTGGTATCGACATCTTCATCCACATGAGCATTCAACATTTGGCATTTCGTATTTTGAACCATGTATCTACTTTGATATAGAGATATGTATGTTAAATAAAAAAAATTTCAAGACATATATGGCAAAAGTTTTTGTATAATACATATATCTTTTGAGAAAATTTTCTTATGACACGTGTTGCTATATTAATGAGACACTTATATATGGTACTTGGAGGGTGCTACAATATAAATACACATGCATAACTCCATTTAACTCACTAGCTATTGGTGTTGCACTTCAAGTTTAATATATAAAGGGATAACAAAATTTCCAGTCCTAAAAGTAATATGAGTTTTACAATTAAGTCCCACAAGTTTAATTTGTATCAATTGAGTCATATTAGTATATAAAAATTTAACAGTTAGTCCTATCTTGTTAAATCTAACGAAGGATGCATACGTGGCATCTGAATCAGCAATAAGTGGACTACCACCTTCCACGTCATCACGCTATGTCATAACTCAACCTGCCACGTCATCATCTTCTTCCTTAATAACTTTAATTTTTTTTATGTCTTTACCTACATCTTTTCTTCACTAACACTACCACCTCTTATTCCTCAACAACCAAAATTTTTGAAAAATTTTACTACTTTCTTTTCACAACCTTTCTTATTAGCTTCTTTATTAAATCTTCTCTCTGTTCTACTTACTCTCCTCACCATCCGATTAAAAATCCCCCAACAAAAAATTTTACTACTTTCTCTTCACAACCTTTCTTATCAATTTATTTGTTAACTCTTCTCTTTATTATACTTGCTCTCCTCACCATCCGATCAAAATCCCCCAACGAATCATCAATCATCCTCATCACAATTGTTTGATTCTTCCTCTTTTTCTTCTCATTCCCCAACACCTATTGGAGCAACGACCAGTATTATAAAAGCATATAATTATTGTTGTCACGTTAACGATGGTAGTGGTGTAGATATGGTGGCTGCAGTGACTATGGCGGTTATGACGAAGGAGAAGGTAATTGAGAGATAGACCGGCGCATCGATGATGGAATAGTTAGTGCTAGAGATTACGACACACGCGCTTAGCTATTTAGATTTTTTCGGTTTGTGTAGATTGTCTATGACTAATTTTTTGATGCATAAAGCTGCTTATGATGAAAATGCCTAGAAAGCTCTTTATCATAAGTTAATTTTTCGGGGTATTGTAAATTCTATAATGGGTGAGTTGAAAATTTAAGCATATAGATTATATCAGTTAGTTCTTGAAGGGGTTTTTAATTTTAAAATATTTGGCATAATATTTATATGTTTTCTTGAGGACATTGTAAAGATTCAATTATTTATTTATTTATGAGTTTCTTTGAGGGTTGTCTTCTAGGTTTCAAATGTGGGTTTCGGAATTGGAAATGTATGATCTTTTTTTTTTACCATTTTCTGGAAAATTTTGGTTGTTGAGGAAGGAGATGTGGTAATATTAATGAAGAAAATGTATAGATAAGAAGGAAAAAAAAAAAGAAGATTAAGGTTGTTAAGGAAAAAGATGATGATGTAGCAAGTTGAGTTATGATATGGCATGATGACGTGAAAGGTGGTAGTCCACTTGTTGCTGATTCAGTTGCCACATATGCATCCTTCGTTAGATTTAACAGGATAGGACTAACGGTTGAATTTTTATCTACTAATAGGACTCGATTGATACGAATTAAACTTGTAGGACTAAACTCATATTACTTTTAGGACTGGAAATGTTATTATCCCATATATAAATGCAATTAGAATTCTTACCAAAAACTTTATGTTCTTTTTACCTTTACTCCTTCCTTTGTCAAAGGTAAACACTATATGTGTAAAAGAAATTAAGAAACCTTAGTTACTATTTATTAATCTTGTTAAAGCTCTTGAAAATGGAGATATTTATGTTCTATAGAGGGCATTTTAGCACAAGATTTCAAATGGTTTCTTTACTGCATTTTGGGTATTTGTATTTGTTGCCACATTGGTGATTATAACAGTGGTGATAATGATGTAATCAGAGAGTATCTATAAGGCTTAATTAATCAAATTGAGAACTGCAGCAACGATTTTAGAACAAAAAAGAAGACATGAATTTAAGATTTCATACCTAATAGTTGGGATTACATACCAATAAATTAGAGCATTGTTGTAGCTTACGATTTTTATTTCTTTTAATCTCTTATAAGACTAGTATTGTCATTTACTAATTGAATATCACATGACAGTCATGTGCAACTTTAGGTTACCAATTCTAGGCTCTGTCAACATAAATTTACAAGCAAATTAATTTTTATATGTTGTATACACTATTATGTTATATTTTTACTAGTGCAAATACTCAATTTAATTATAAAAGTCCAAACATGTAATTGTTAAATTTTGAAAAGTTCAAACATCAAAATTGTCTTTATCCCAAATAATATATGATAAAAATTAATATGTTTATGTTTAAAATATAATAAATAAATTATTAACAAAATAATTTTATTAATTTCATTATAATTAATATCATCATCATTATTATCATAATTATAATTAACAAAATAACATCATCATCATCATCATCATCATCATCATCATCATCATCATCATCATCATCATCATCATCATCATCATCGTCGTCGTCATTGTAGGCGGCGGGGTTCAGCGCGCGCCCAAGTGTTTAGCAACCACGGCACTGTGCGGGCTCAGGGCCCACTAGGAATACAACGTTGGGCCTTTTTAAAGGGCTTTGGTTGGAGAATGGAGTCGCCACCCGGATAAAACCCGGGACACACTTTACAGCAACTGGATTCCACGGAGGAAGCTTAGCAGCCGTCCTCAGATATTGGGTCCGGAAACTGGGTATGGGCTTTTAACAGCCCACCCGACCTTGCGATCGGCCTCCGTTTGTGTTTTATATTTTATTATTTTTAATAATTTAATTATTTCTTGAATTACATGCAAATGGCTATTTTAATTCAAACAATTGTCAAATTTTACAATTTAGTCCAAGTAGATTAAATTAAACCATTTTCATGCAATTTAATCATTAACTCCATACATTCACATACATAATTCCACACAAGAATAACAACAATAAAAAAAACAGGAATAAAACATACAAAGAAAGGAGGGAGGAGAAAAGATTACAAATCCCACAATTAAGAATAACTTAAATAAAATGAATAAATCCTAAGAATTTTAAAATAATAAAAAGAATCCATTATTGTTGTTCTTGCATCATCTTTGAGGTTTAGTAATCTCCAGATATCAAAAGAACTCTACAAAAGAAGCTCAAGAATTAAATAAAA
>CATIWO010203698.1:0-12870 GCA_949673435.1 Macaranga tanarius
GTCGCTGAAAATTAACAGCAATGAAGCTCGCCGAAGGAATAGTGTTTGGAGCTCCACGCGCCACCAGTTTGTTTCTCCGACACGACAGAGCAACTCTTCGAAGCTTCTCTTCTACTGCCTCATGTTCATCTTCTTCTTCTGGTAAAAATCATATAAGCAATCACATTTCATCAGTTTCTTTCACATGGTTTCTTTTGGTGTCTTTTCTTTAAACTTTAATGGTTTTGGGTGGTGAAATTTTGCAGAGCATATAAGTTATATAAAAGAAATAGCTTCAGCTGATCCTCCCAAGCATTTGTCTCATTTGCTGAGATTGCTCAATGTCAGAGGTAAAGCCAAAAACACACACCATTGAAGTGAAGTAAAGTGAAGCTAATTAGCTGCTTTTTGTTTAGTTCAAAGAATCATAACACTGACACCCTTTATTGAATGTTAATCTTTAAAGGGGTTTTTGCCTTGTGGGTATTGTGTTGTGGCTTGAAATTTCTGGGTTTGGTTTGGTTCCTCTGGTTGGTGTTTATATTTGTGTTCAGAAGCTATCAGATAAAAGTGTCATCTTGGATTGTAAAGTACTAATCTTGATGCTGTTTTAGCTTCTATTACACATGAAATGCTCAAATCAAATATATTGTGTATACTGCTTAGCTTTAACTGGTACCTTATAGTTACTGATGAAGTAGTTTACCATCTGGTTTATACATGTGTATCTCAAGGCATTCTTTTTCTTGTTTAGCTGTTTTCATTTTCAATAGAATTCTTGCATGATTCTGTTCAGTTGGCACTTGATGCTTTTCAATAGGCGAATCTATCATTTCTCCTGGAAGCAAGAAAGGATTGATCCCCCTTGTTATTCCATTGGCAAAAAATAGCTCAGGTATCTATGAACTTGTTTCAGTTTATAGAATTTGTTGTTCCTGAGAAGAAACCAAATCTTGATTGGTATGTTATTTCATTGTGTATGAATAGGTGATGTAATTGCTCTGCTGAGATGGCCAACAGCGCCAGCTGGGTAAGAGGTCTTTGAACCTCTTGTACTTTGTCTGCTTCTAAATTTCTTTGAGTTCAATAATTCTTGCTGATATGTGCAGAATGGAAATGCCAGTGGTGGAGGTTCATAAGCATGGAGTTTGGCTTCTGTCAAAGACTGTAAGTTGGATGTGCATGGTCCCATTCATCTAAAATTGATAGAATTAGAAAATGGAGGTTCCTCATTTTATTCAAATCTTCAAGGGGCATGCATTGTCCCCTGACGTTATAGTTTTGTGTCAAAGTACAGGTTGATCAATTTATCCACAGAATACTTGTTGAGGAAGATGCCAAAAAGTCTTCGAAAGGAAATGATGACCTATTTCATGCTGTAGCCAGTGCTGGGGAGAACCTATATAAGAAGGGCGACTTTGCTAAGTCTCAGATTTCAGATCTAAATGTGTATCTCATGAAAAAGGTGTAACTGTACATTTGATGAATTTTATACTTTAGTTGGCTAAGCAAACAAATTGTTAAATGAACAGTTTATTCGCAGGTTGGGTTATTTCCAGATGTCCTGGAACACATAGCAATGCGCCATTTTGAGAAAGGAGACCATGTAAGAAACCCAAACTTCAGTTATTGTAATGATGCAGCAAGGATTCGTGAGCTTGCTTGGTTAATTTTCCAAATATTTGTGCTTTTAAAGGTTTCAGCTTTGGTGACCGGAGAATATTATACAAAGAAGGAACATTTTCCAGGATTTGGGCGACCGTTCGTATTTAATGCTGAGGTTTTGCTGAAGTTCGTGGGAATTTTCTTATTTACTCATCTGAAATGTAATTCCATATTCTCTAGATGGCAATATCTTTGCTTTGGTATTCTTAGGATCATCCATTGCTTTCTATAGGATTGGGCGTAAGCGAGAAGCTAAAGATGCAGCCAGAGGGGCTCTGAAATCACCGTGGTGGAGTCTGGGTTGCAGATACCAGGTAAGAATACTTCGATATAAGATTTTGCCTTATCCTATTATGCTAATTCTCTTGCAGGACAAATCTTACATTTCATGCCAATTCAGGAAGTTGCTCAAATAGCAGAATGGGAGGATGAGCAAATTGAGTATATTAAAGAGAGAGTGACTGAAGAAGGCAGGCAGGAAGACCTCGACAAGGGGAAGGATCCTGCTCAGGTTTTTGAACTTTAATTCATCTTGTTTTGTATACATGCACATGTTGGACTTTAAGTGAAAATCCTTTGAGAGACCAATGTTAATCTTCATCTTTCAAATATGTAGATTGCATTGGATGAAGCTGCTTTTCTGTTGGACTTAGCTTCTGTTGAAGGGACTTGGGATGATTGCGTGGAGCGAATTGCGACTTGCTACAAGAAGGCTGGACTTCGAGATGTTGCAAGATTTGTAGAATGTAGAGATTGAGCGTCTCCATGATTCATTGGTAGCTTTAGATTAACCCATATTTTTTTTTATACAGTGGCAATAGTTGAGTTCATTGTTGCTTTTATATACAGGAAAGCAAATTTTGGAAACAATTAAAAGTTCAAATTGGTCTGTTGTGGCTTAAAAGTTTAGCAGTTGACCTCTTATGTAGCCATATACTGGGAATTAGATACATTCCATTAAGGATTTCCTGGTCGATTATAATATTTTTCAAAACAAATTTTATATACTATTGATTTTAAGTCCATGCATTTGATAATTCTATTACAATAATATGTAGCATATTAATGAGGATTCCGATGCCTTACACTTGAAAAACTTCTCTTGATAATAGAAGGGAAAATCACTCTTCAGATTCCTTGCACACTGTAAAATCGAGCCATTCATCTTCTTATGAACAAATGTATAGCTTATAGCTAACACACACCATAGTGAAACTTCATTATTAACCGCTTTTTTTTTTTTGGCTATAGTACAAAAACTTGTCTAGGTTATCTACAGGAAGAATACACACAACTATGTAAAACTCTTTCAAAAGATTTAACAAAAAGCAGGTCTTTAAGAAATCAGAACAACCTCCAAATGATAGCATGATCTCTTATGAAGGAAAGTTAAGGGTTGGTTTCTTGCTGTTAGATTTCTTCTTTCTCCTCAGTAACTTTCTCCACAAGTTACCACCTCCATTTTTCTTGCTGGGCACAATAGCCAAAGACCTAATTGCAACATTGTCATCTTGGTGTTTAGTTGTTCCATTAAGAGTGAGGATCTTTTCAAGAGGTTCAATCACCCCATCAGAAATAAAGGCAGAACTGATGTTGTTGCTCTCTTTCATCTTAGGGGAACTAGTATCCTTTGTCTTAGCCTTGTCCTCAGCTAGCATCTGATCCAGAAGTGAGGACCTTTGGTTCATGAGCTTGTTCTTGGGTGCACTCAAGGCTTTGTTTGTGTTGACTGAATCACCATTTCTAACAGGGGAATTAGAGATGACCTTGTCAAACAGGCCGGCTTCACTTGGTGCAGCCAATGCTTTCAGCTGCTTCCCCAGATTTAGAATAGTCTCTTGGCATTCTGCCAACTTTTCTGAAGCAGCTGTTATCTCCCAATCCTGCAAGATTGGTATTAAAGTCATATATGCTCCTCAAAAAATAAATAAATGCTATTCCTGTTTTGTATAAAGAGAAAATACATTATGTCATAAATTTCAAATAAATTGTCACGAGGCATTATTTGACTATCTATAATCATCAAAGCTACAAAAAGTAACATAACAAGCCAAGAGCAAATAATTTGTTCACAAATGACAATTGGCGCAAACTTACAGTTCGGAGTTGCTTTTCTTCCTCATGGTTAGGGATTTCTTTCTTTGCTATGCTGAAAACAACATTATCAGGTATACATGAGATTTCATAATAAATGAAGGTTGCTAATGACTACTACCTCCCTTGTATCATTCCAACAGCATTGGATGTTACAATGGAATAGTAGTCTATAATAATAAGGGAAACTCAAGGGTAACTCTAGAGTACCTTTCCAGTTGAAGCTGCAATTCAAGACATGTGGCCTCCAATTCCTCGCAGCAGGTATTTTTGTTCTCAAGTTCCACTTCCAAGGAAGAAATTTTTTGGTGAGCCTCATCTAAATCTGCTTTGGCTCCTGTAAGCTGTGCATCAAGATCTTCTCTCCTCAACTTCTGATTTTCATTTTGATTTTCAATCATTGCTTTTGATGTTTTCACAAAGTCCAACTCTTTTTGCAAGCCTGAAATAGTTCTCTCTGATTCCTGAAGTTGATTCATCAAGGTTTCACTCTTATCAATAGCTGACTGAAGCATCTCTTCCAAGTCCTTCTTCGTAGATTTTATGTTAATCGGTTCAACTCTTAAATTCCTATTTTCATCTCTATTATGAGAATGAAATGCATCCCTTTCATAACAGCTAGGGCTCAATTTAACCACTTCTGAGAATTGACCAATCATTCCAACTTCTGCTTCACCTTCGCTTCGTGTTTCATCCCATTCAAAATGCTTCTTAATCGCATCCCTCATGCTCGAAACATCTTGAAGGGAAAAGCAGTGGTTTACAATCCAGTCCAAAGCAGAACTTACTTCTTGGGCAAACCTGTTCACATCAGATTTTCCATTCAACAAATCGTAACAAACTTGAACAAATTGCTGTAACACAGCAATGAGTTCACAACTCTTCCACTGGAAAACACGAACCATGTAGTCTGAAGATGTTTCATTCTTATATGGAAAGAAACTTCCATCCTTTTTAGATAAAGCCTCTGAAGTGCCATAATTGAGTGAACAGATCCTTTCAACATGCTCAATTATCTTCTGTACTGATTTGCCTAGATCTGACTGGAATTGCTGATTGTTCCTATTTTTCAACAAGACATCATCATCATTTATTCCACATGATGACTCTACCGATGTTGAGTTATTTGTAGGCTTCCAAGAGATGTACCCAGCGACATGAGGAGAATTTGATGCATCAAGACTTTTCAATCTCTCCCTTGCATCAGCACACTCAGAAAGGCTTCCATTTGTTATGTCTGCCAAAGCTACTCTAACATCCTCCAGTATTTTGTCAGGCTTCCTTTGGGTGATACGAGTTTGCTCCAACACTGCTTTCAGTATATCCTGAAGCCAATCAGGAGCTTTACCAATCAGTACATCTTTGGACTTGATTTCCTGTCCAGATACCCCAGAGCCAGACTCTAATAATGGAATGATCTCTCTGCCTGTTACCTGTGAGTGATGACCGTTCAAACCCGCTTCGATGGGGCTAACAGGTTCCTTTGCATCATCAGATGGAACATGACTGCTTCTTGACTGTTGTTCAACTGAGACGATAGCAAGTCTTTCCATTTCAACAAAATCATCCATCAAATTTATGTCTGAAGCTTCTACAGTTTTGCCAGAAGGTGACCCCCTTTGTTTCCCATGCTTGAAGTGCTCTAATTCAGAAATCAAAGCAGAAGCCCATGATTCAGAATAGCTAATCTTATCATCACTGCCAACATCAGACATTGAGATCAGAGAGAGCTCATGTGGGGGAAGACCACTCCTTGATGGCTCCAAGGTTGTCTTGCTCTTTGACAGTTCGTCAAAATGCAATTCAACCTGGGATAACTTGGAAGCTGCACGAACATGCATGTCTCTTGATGTTTGAAGTTCATTTGCATTTTTGTTAAGGGCTTCTTTGAGAGTCTTGTTTTCTTCTTCAATGGCACATAACTGCTCAGTCAGAAAGTTGATCTGTTTGCTGAGGGTGTCTGCAGAGTTATCAACAGGGTAGTCAGCTGCAAAGCCGTTAGGACTATAATTTGTTCTTCTCTGCCTCGTTTCAACAGATTCTCTACCCAGTATATCAACTTCACTTCTCATTTTTGCCAAGGCAGCGGGGCCTGGCAACCGCTTGCGAACAAGCAGACGTAGCCTCTGACATTCTGATTCTAACTTCGCAATTTTTTTCACACTCTCCAAGTGTTGCTTATGTGATGCATCAGCTGTTCTACGATTAAATTCTCTCTCCTCATTCCGAATTTCAAGCTCCTTCTCCGAAACTCGGACTTCATATTTCAGTGAAGCATTATCTTTCTCAGTGGACTCTAACCTGGTCATTAGAGCACTAATATCTGCCTCCACCTGAGCCTTTTTTTTAGTCAAATCTTCAACCGACTTTTCCTTTGCTAGTATCTCCCTACTGAGATGAGTATTCTCAACAGCTATTTTTGCAAGCTTTTTGCTGGTATCTGCCAACTTCTCCTCCAAAATAATTTGAGACTTTTCAAATTCAGCCGATGCCTTCATCACAGCATCATGAATCCTGTGCTCTTGCTCTTCTCGAACAAAGCGCAACTGTTGCATGCACTCCTTGAGGGCAGCCTCCATTTGAGTCAATCGTTCTTCTCCAGCAACTCTCTTCTGCAAGGCTTCATCTAACTCTTGCTTTAGAGCCACTGCTTTGGCTTCCACCTTCTCCCGGCCTATTCATTAACAAACCAATAATTACAGGGATGGTTAAATTGTTCATTGAAATACATGATTTCATAGAATACATTCAAATATCTGAAAACAATTTAGAAATTAGCATGACAGAAATTCCTCCCACAAAGGCACTGAAACAGGGAAAGAATTTCAGCAATTTACCTGCAATAGCTTCCTCTGTCAACTTCACTTGTTTCTTTAGAAGATCATCTTTAGAGCCATTCTCAGACAGGGCCGAAGAAAGCTTATCATTTAAAAATTTCAGGTCTTTCTCCAATTCGGCCTTCTCAGTCAAAATTGTTTCTATCTGCAAAGAGAAAAAAGTTACCATCAACACAGTGTGTATGAATTTTTTCTGATCTGTATTCATGTGCTCAAGTTACAGAAACCAATTTTTGTGAGTTTCAATTAACCGAATTATTAACAGCAAATGAACTTTTACGTTTAATACATATCTTTTGAACTGATATCTTATTATAGTATCACAATCAGGTAAAGGGATAGATGTATATAGATTATCATTATGAAAGATTCTAAAAATCAAGCACACACACAAACACAATGCATAAGGCTACAGCCTAAGGTAGAAGGCATCTGCTTCATTAACTGGACAACAGCAAAAGCATCTACAGCCCATTAGTAATGGTCAAAGGTTATCACTTTTTAAAATCTCCAAATACCCAGTAGCTGATTCTCAAAACCATCATAAAAATGTGTCAAGCAGCAGCTATTTGTTGGTTTTTTTGCTATGCACATACTATACAACATAATTTCATCACCCAAAAAAAAAAAAAATGGATACAAAAAGCTTAATTTACCTCATCTTCATTTTCCTTATGAGATATATTTACTTTATCAGATGAAGAAACAATCATCTTCTCCGTAGATTTCTTCCTCCATAGCCATGTACTACTCTTGTGGTCCATTGTATTCAATAATTAAAACCAGTAACACAATAACACACACAGACCCTTATTAACACAATGCCAGTTACACTACTAACTTAAACTAAAACTCATCATAATGCATTTGATCAAACAGAAACCAGAAACTACAAATGATACAGCAATGGAATTCAAATTGAAAACATGAAAGTGGGTTTGCTCTGGTACTACCGACAAGTAAGAGACCAGAGAAGAAGAAGAGATAATAAGCTCACAGCTAAGAGAGAGAGAGAGGATGTTTGGTAAACGAGAAAAAAATACTGCTGAGAAAAAAAGGGTGAAAAGTTAACGTAACATAATAATAATAATAATAATGGTAGAGATAGTGTTTGAGAAAATGCGTCAGTGAGAAAGAATTATTTTATGCTTTTTTCATTGCAGTAACAATAATGACGCGAATGGGATGGCGAGGAGAAGTGTCGGTCCTCATCTGACAGAGTCTGTTAGCAACGCGGAAGAGAGAAACGAGAAAGTTCCTTTTTTACACCCAAAGTTTACTATAGTATGCACTTTAATCCTTGTTATATGTAAATAAGCATTTTTACAATATTTGGTCGCCACTTTTTTTTAGCTAGAGTCCTTTTTGGCTACATATATGTGTATTTATACAATTAAAAAAAATTATTAGATTAATCTTTATTTAGTTAATGAGTTTTTCTTCAATACATGTGTGTATCCATTCAAATAAAATTTGGTACTATTAGATTAATTCTTGTTTAATTTCAGTCATTAATATAATAGTCTATAATACATTTGAAATAGATGATAATTTTTCTAATTTAAATTTAAAGTCAAAAATTTATTTGTGTAAATACATATATGTGTATCATAGTTTTAATTATAACCATTTATATATACAACCTATAATAAAAAAAAAAAAAAAGAGTTTTTCCAATACATATATGTATATTTATACAAATAAAAATAAAAATTGTTGAATTAATTCTTATTTAATTATACTTTTATATATATTATAAGTGCAAATGCATCATGATAAATCAATAGTTATAATTAAGTCCAAGGAAGAGGCGAAACATAATTAACTTGAATTCGGGACAACTATTCGAAATCTTAGTGAAAGACTGAGCTAACTCTGCTTCTTTCGAAGAAGAACTTGATTTGAAAAGAGAAATCAACATCTTTACTTGATCCATTGAATGATCAAACAATTTTCCTTGAATACTCAAGGGGATTAGGAGAACCAACGAGGTAGGGGAAAGAACTTGGAAAAGGCACAACTTTAAAAAAAAGGAGTCATCTTAGGTTATCCTTACAAACGAGCTATGTAAGAGCCAGTGCTATTAAAGCATATTCTATTTCATCTCTAATAAATAGTTTTAAATTTTATTTGTATAAATACATATATATATATGATAGCAAAGTACAATAAATAAAAATAATCATCTATATATATATATATATATATATATATATATAAATGCTAAGACCCTACAATTTCTCTTTATTTAGTATTATGTGATTTCGGCTTATGTGTCAAATTTTAAAAATTCATCATATTTTTAAATAAAATATTAAAAAATATTTTTTAAACTATATTAAAAATTATATTATATTCCTACTATAATATTGATATTCATATCCTCAATACTAACCTAATAATACTCAAATTTTATTTTTCTACCTCAAATAATTTAAAATACCAATTTAAATTACTAAATTCATTATTTAATTATTATTTTTATTAATAAAAACTAATCAAATTATTATTATTATTATTATTATTTTGAGTTCATACTATTATGAAACTATTTGACTAAATTGTAAATTACTAAAATTATTTATTTAACTATTTAAATTTTTTTTTTTTTGCGTGGATAGACAACTAGTTTTCTTTAAATTTAGATAAATACAATCATTTATATAGATATATATGTGTACCACAGTAAGATTCTTTTATTAATATAAGTTATATTTTTTATAAAAATATGAGCTAAGAAGCTTGAAAAAAAAACACCTATTTTAAGTGTTTTCAAATTGTGAAAAGATTTATTTTAGTTTTAAAAAAATAATACAAAATAAATAATGTATTAACATATTTTATTTTTAAAATATAATTATATAAATTACACGAATGGAATTGATATCAGTTTCATAGTTATTAATGAAACATATGTAATTTTAAAAAAATTAAAGTGATTTACAATATAACAAGCCAAAGATTATAATATAATTAAATTTAAAATTTATAAGGAATGAAATATGAAATAATCATCTTGATTTTTTTCAAGTAAGTATTAAGATATAGAATTATTACCTAAACTTTAAGGACTATACTTATCAATCTTGACACAGTGGGGACTGAAATGTCTATTACAGGGAATTTTGGGGGTGTTTCAATAAGTAACCCTCGTTTAGGGAGACGGTTTGTGTTTTGCGCGGGGATTGTCGATGGTAGTTTGGCTTTACTTTCATGATACGGACCGGAAGAGCGCAGGTCTTTTTCTGTTACTTTTCCCGGAAATTTTTACCCACTTGTAGCATATGTGGATTATCTTTTTATTAATTGATTATTACATATTTATTATATATTAATAGTTATATATAATATTTTTACGTGTAATTCTTTTATTATTTTTTCACTTTTTTCTCCACCCTTTCAAAATTAATTTAGAGATTTTTAACTTTTTGTATTACATTCAATAATTAAAATATTATAATTGTTAAATATATGATAAATATCTCACTCATTATATATTTTTTCTCATACATTTAATATTTAAAATTTTTAATAAAAAATACCTTAGTATACAAAGATTGTCCAATATATGTTGTGGTTTTAATTCACAATTACTATACTTGTCTTCCTATTTTGGTTCCTCCCTTATTATTTTTTGGATTGATAGTGATACTTTATGCTATATATACTTAGTTTATTTTAATCTAATAGATACAAATTTTGTAGGCTTGTTTATTTTGTTCTATTTTAATCATGTTATTATAATTTTTTTAATTGTTTGTTTATGGAGCAATTATTATCAATACTCTTTTATGGGAGTTGTTTATTACTTTTTACGAAATTTGGATTTTTTCTATATTTTTATTTGTAAAAACTTTTAATTTTAAAAATAAAGAAAAATTAAATAGTGAAAATTTTTTAAAATTTTGGACTATTACGTTAAAATATGAGTTAAAAATATAATTCTTTTTTAGAACATTGAAATATATAAAGTTAAATCTAGTAAAATGTGCGAGTGGTTAATAAAATTTTGTGTAAACAAATTATATGAGCATAAATAATACTCTTTTTCTTTTTAGTGAATAACGAAATGTGGCTAGCAAGATGTAAAAAGGAAGAAAAAAAGGAAAAGCTTGTGAAGCTTGCTGAAGTTGATGTATGACTTCCAAGTTCTTAATAGGTTTTAGTGCTTTTGTCCTGTGCAAGATGACCCAACAAATTATTATAACAATAATAATATATAATCGATAAGTAAATAAATTCACAATTATAAAATTATAAAAAAAAAAGTGTCAGTAAATTAGCAACTTTATGGTTATTTTTTAGAAATATTTTACAGTATAGTATCCAAATAATGCATTTTAAATTTGTAGAATTAATTTTTATTTGATTTAAAAAAAAATATTTCCTTCTCTTATATAGTCCATTAGCATTTAAATCAATTGAACTTCTATTAATTTAAAAAGAAAAAATACTCCAACATAAGCAAAGTGAAGAATGTTATTATTAATATATAGAGGGTAGGTTCTTCTTTATTATAAAGTTAGGAAGTGATACGTGTAGTGATACATGACGAAATTTTTTTAAAAAAAATTACTATTTTGCCAATAGAGGAGCATATATGTAATTTGCCGTGCAAGGCGACGGCGCGACATATATCATTTCTCTATAATGTTTTATTTAAACAGCTTTCTTTATTATAATGTTTGCTATAGCTTACCCATAATGTGCTAATGGAGGATAAGAAGGGTGTGTACTAAAAAAAATCACAATCTTAAAGTAGGTAATATCTTTACTCTTGGCATATATCTCTTTTAAAACTTTGCTTTGTGCTTAATTAAATAATTGAAGTTATGCTTAATGGACTTGGTTGATGAGTGGTCCCTTCAATTATCTGGTTTTATTCGGTTGTTAAGTTCCACTTACAACAACTAATT
The DNA here is from genome assembly GCA_949673435.1 of Macaranga tanarius. Classification (NCBI taxonomy): domain Eukaryota; kingdom Viridiplantae; phylum Streptophyta; class Magnoliopsida; order Malpighiales; family Euphorbiaceae; genus Macaranga; species Macaranga tanarius. The sequence continues at coordinate 11,492 of CATIWO010203698.1, forward strand.
ATGTCATTTCCCTCTTTTTCGATAGCAATCTTGTCATACCCTCTCCTTCTATGTTTTTTTTTTCTTTTTTACTAACTAATAATATCCATTTTAATATATATATATATATATATATATATATATATATATATATATATGTATGTATATATATATATATATATGTATATATTATTTTGTAATATAATGGTCACTTCTTTTATATTTTAAAAACGAAAGGTACTCTGTGGAAATATATATGCTATTTTATATGCAGGTGATATTAATATATATTTTAAAATATATTTAAACAAGTGACTTATAAAAAATAGTTTTTACTTGAATTAAAAGTTTTAAAAAAAAAATTATCATATAATTTATCAATATGTCAATTATTTAGTTTTTTTATATAATTATTTTCAATATCCAGTAGTTAAATGAACAATATAAGAGAAATAAATTTCCATAATGTATGGTTTTATATATATGAAATTCATATTCGAGAATTCAAACTCCTTATATTTCAACCAATTATCTAACATATTTATTAATAATAATTAAAAAAAAAAACAATAGAGAGGCAAAACATAATTTTTTTGAGAAAAAAAATTATGCAAATTCCATGCACATTTTATTTTCTTGAACATTTTGATTTCCACCCACAACACAAAAATTAGAGAACAATCTATTATTTCAATAAAAAATCTATATGTTGACAATACTCCATCAAATCCAACCACTCGTCTCTGCATCAATCACATGAATCACGAAAAATGTTTACCAACACTTGCAAAATATGCAAACACAAGTTGGCACAGACTCACGAGCAACAATGAAAGAAGCAAAACATCAATATTTGTTTTCTTAATAAAACAATTAACTTATATGCTTAACTCTACCCTCCATCGCAAATGCAATCCAAACTCAAAATTAGATGTCTTTTAACACAATGTTTAAGTGATTTAACCTGTTAACTTCCATCTCTAATCATCAACTACAAGTTTTCAAACTCATAAAATGGACATCTCCTTTACTTAGAATGCAGTGCAAGACAATTTATATTACATATGTATAAAGTTTATAATGTTTACTATAAAGTCAAAAATCACATGAAAAAACTACCCAAAATTTTGTGGCTAAATTGGAAGGATCCTATCATAATTTGACTTTACGTTGGAGAAAAATTGTTGCAAATGATGTTAAATGCTATTTACTTCTTGCCAAACTCCTCTGCTTTTATGAGAAGTGATATAAAGAGATTCAAAGTAATACTGCCCCACTATGTTTATGTTATATTGAAGTACCAATGAAATGATACCATTTGTTGCTCCTTCACATCAAAGGTTTATGTCATATCCTTCTTTTCGATGATTTACATGTTTAGTCCCATTTCCTTTGGTTTC
>CATIWO010203744.1:0-15968 GCA_949673435.1 Macaranga tanarius
AGTTTTTAATATTTTATTTACTCTTTTTAATTTTCTGCTTTATGGTTTATTTATTTTAATTGAATTCTATTTTTCATTAACAAAAGTCTCCTTTTTATTTTTCTTATTTCAAAAGCAAAATTCAAATTTAATAATTTGATCAATCTCTTGGGAAACGACTCTAATCAACCCTTGCTACAAATATTTATTTTTAGAGTAGAATTTTATTTTTGTTGGATTCGACACCCACCAGCATCACCCGACTGGAATCTTCCATTCGAACTAATGTGTGATGCAAGTGACCATGCAATAGGAGTTGTACTTAGCCAAAGGAAGGAGAATAAACTTCATGTCATCTATTATGCAAGTCGAACCTTGAATGATGCACAACTCAACTATGTCACAACCGAGATGGAGATGCTAGCAGTAATTTTTACTTTTAATTAATTTTGATCTTACTTACTTAGTTCTAAAGTTATTGTGTATACAGATCATGCAGCATTGAAGTACCTCTTGAACAAAAAGGACTCAATGCCAAGACTCATACAATGGGTGCTACTTTTACAAGAGTTCGACATTGAAATTAAAGACAATAAGGGATCAGAGAATGTAGTAGTTGATCATCTCTCAAGATTAGAGCTGGCGCAAGATGGAGATGAGGAGGAAGAACCTATTCAGGAGCTATTTCCAGACGAGATGTTGTTAGCAATCCGAAGTCTAAATGCTCCATGGTTCATTGACATAAAAAATTTCATCTCGAGTGGGAAGCTTCCAGAAGAATTCAATACCCACTAGTTATCTAACAACTAGGATTCGTTCAATCTATTGGAATCGTTGCCCAATGATCTATCTAGTATAAACTAAAGGAATTAGCAACACTAGTTATCTAACAACTAGCACCTCTAATTATCAGGTTTTGAATTACAACACGCTCGATGCAAATTCGGATTTTAGCTCTCGCAAGAACTCAAGAAATTTCAATTAAGAATTTTAATCAAATCAATTAACTTATCTAAAATAATAATATTAATACAAGTATTTATAGACTTGTAACCCTAAACCTAAACTGAATAAAAGAAAATAACTCTTTAGGAATAAACAATGACATTCCTAATTAAACACAAATTCTAATTAGTAAAGAAAACATAAAGAAAATTCTAATTAGACAAAAACTGGCATTGAGACATGGGCGTGTTCAAGCTCGAAGAATTTCAGCAACTTGGCAGACTATAACACGGCTTGGCACACAGCTTTTTACATGGTCGTGTTTCAATGGTGCCTAAAATCTCAATATATAACACAACTTCCTACACGGGCATGTCTCTAACCGTATCAAAACTAAATGATGCTTTGGAAATAAGCACGGGCGTGTCTAGGAACATGGCCTTAGACACGGGCGTGTAGATACCCGTGTTTAACACTGGACAAATTACGAACATGTAACACGGGCGTGTAAAGAACACACATGACTGTATATCATCTGATCGCAACTAAGTAAATTGACTAACTTAGTTTCTTCCAAATCGTCTTCTTTTTGTCCCAAAGGCTTGAGACTTTTTTGCACAAGCTCCTTAGCAACATCTTTGATCTTCTTAGCTCGGGATCTTATAATTCATCCTCCATCATAATTCAAAGGATTTGAATTTGGTTTTATGCTCACATGTCCATATGTATCACTCCCCCTTCCTCAAAAGGAGTCACCCTCAAATCTTCACCTGTAAAATCAAAAGAAAGTAGGTCAGATACATTAAAGGTTGTAGAAACATTATACTCACCTGGGAGATCTAATTTGTAGGCATTGTCATTGACCCTTGCCACAACTTGAAACGGTCCATCTCCTCTAGGATGTAATTTAGATTTCCTTTGAGTAGGAAACGTCTCCTTGCGTAAATACAACCAAACCCAATCTCTAGGCTAAAAAACAACTGTTTGCGTCGTTTATTCCTTTGATTTTCCACTTGTTATTTTTGCCTTTCAATATTTTGCCTTACCTTTTCATGTAAATTGCATACAAAATCTGCCTTTCGAATACCATCTAAATTAACTTACTCACTCATAGGCAAAGGTGATAGATCCAATAGTGTTAAAGGATTAAAACTATATACAATTTTAAAAGGTGAATAATGTGTAGATGAATACACAGCCCTATTATAAGCAAACTCTACATGAGGTAAAATCTCATCCAAAGATTTCATATTCTTCATAATTATAGCACGCATGAGTTGTCCTAAAGTCCTATTCATAACTTCGGTTTAGCCATCGGGTTGTGGATAATATACAGTACTAAACAATAACTTTGTTCCTAAATTTGCCCACAAAATCTTCCAAAAGTAGGAAAAAAATTTAGTATCCCTATCACTCACAATAGTATCAATGTATCAGACTTAAAAGTTCACAGTGACTCTCAGTTGGTGGTGAATCAAATAGTAGGGATTTACGAAGCAAAGGATAAAACAATGTCCGCATACCTTCAGCGAGTAAGAGAGATAGTAGAAAAATCAGACATAAGGGAATTCTAATCTGTATAGTGCAAATACCACGTTTAAATAATTCATAGGCTGATTCCCTTAGCAAGATCGCCTCGTTAAAAGAAGGGTTTTTACCTGGCCACATCCTCACTGAGACATTATCTAGCCCCAGTGTCAATGTTGACTCTTTGCTAATCAGGGGTGCCTCCTCACTGGTCAAAGGTAACTCATAAGTGTATTTTCTAAAGGAAAACCCATGTTGGATAGATCCCATAGTAGAATATTTGTAAACTGGCAAACTCCCGGAAGATAAAGGAGATGCACTTAAACTGTCCTTGAGAGCAACACGGTTCGTCCTCCAGGAGGGCAAGCTATATAAAAGAGGGTACCATATGCCTCTACTATGGTGTTTAACTCCTACGGAAGCTGACTATGTGTTGCGCAAAGTCCACGAGGGGGTATGTGGCACCCACGTAGGAGGTCGAGCGTTAGCAGGAAAGATCATAAGGCAAGTTTATTTCTGGCCTTCGCTCTCAAAAGATGCCTCCGAGTTTATTAAAAAATGTGATGCCTGTCAACATTTCACCAACATCATACATGTTCCACCCAATCAGCAAAACTCTATTCCGTCACAGTGGCCTTTTTCCCAGTAGGGAGTAGACATACTAGGGTCATTCTTTATGGCTTCCGGACAAAGGTGGTTCATAGTGTTAGCGGTGGACTACTTCACTAAGTGGATAGAAGCTGAAGCTTTGGTAACCATTACCACTCAGAAAGTCATTAAATTATTATGGAAGGAGGTGATATGTCAGTTCAGAGTGCCTAAGATATTAATTTCAGACAACGGTAAGCAGTTTGATAGTGACATGTTCAGAGATTTTACTACAGGATTGAATATAGAGCATCGCTTCAATGCGGTTTCCCATCCTCAAACTAATGGCCAAGCTAAGGTATCTAATCGAACCGTATTATAGGGGATGGAGAAAAAGCTAGAGGGGGTAAGAGGTGGTTGGGCCGAGGAGTTACAGAGTGTCCTCTGGTCATACCAGACAACCTCAAGATTTTCAACGGGGAAACCCCCTTCGCTCTAACCTTCAGAATTGAAGCAGTAATTCTGATGGAGATAGGTGTGTCATCCTTCAGAATACAACATTATGACCTCAGTAGTAACGGAGACGAACTGAGAATTAACCTTGATTAGTTAGAAGGATTAAGAGAAGAAGCTTCTATTAGAATAGCAGCGCAACAAAGAAAAGCATCCCATTATTTCAACAAAAAGGTCAAGCTGAGACTATTGGGCGTGGGCGACTGGGTGTTAAGGAATCTCGAAGCCAAAGGGAAAAAAGATGTCAGGGAAAGCTATCCCCCAATTAGGAAGGACCTTTTCATATCACAAGATGATCAGAGCTGGAACCTACTACCTATCAGAATCAGAAGGCAATTGCCTTCCTCACACTTGGAATGCCCAACATCTGAAGAGGTATTATTAGTAATGAATTCCTAGCCCTTCTGAATGTTCCACGAAGCTGCGTGCCACCTTCTTTTTGCTTTTGTTCATGTATCGACCTACCAGGGCCTGTTACAGGTCAACGTGGTGCATGGGTTGCTTTTGAATATTTTATAAGTGAAAAAATTGTGAAGTATTGAATATAACTATGCCATTATGATTAGTTAAACAAAGTGAGATTAATTAATATGTATCATTAAACTCATAAGCGTTGTACCCCCAAAATGACATTCAACACCATATCGGGTACGCCTTGACACCCTCTTGGGGCCAGCGGGCAAAATCCCAGCAAAGCCCGTTGTGGCCAAGAAAAATAAATTTATCCTTCCTCAACCCATAAAGGGCACCTCTAGAAGTGAGGTGGGAAGCGAATTATCTACTTCCCACCCCCACAAGGGGAACCTCCAGAAGTGAGGTGAGAGACATCCCGAATGCATTCGAAAAAAAAATCAATTAATTGAAACACCCATGTGGTTATCCCTAAAAGTGGAATAACCATAACAATTTTATCAAAATCAACACACTCATGCCCATAACTTAAATGAACACTCTCTCATAAGATTTACAGAGCAGCATCGAGAGTAACCGAGATCAAGGGCACATATAAAAGACACAATCAAAATACTTAAAATAAGAATATAGAGGTCATCGTCAAACATAAGGCATCTAATACAAAAGTAGTAAAAAAAGATCATAAAAGGTCTAGTCTACCCTGCCAAAGCAAATTAATATTCTTAAAACAAATAGCCCACACGAGGACCACTATGACCCAGTTGCTCTTCGGGTCGGCCATTGGTAGAGGGATCAAGACGAGGAGTTTCTTCTGACTCAATTTATTACAATACTTCTTAAAGGCCAGACAACTCTTTCCCCTCCTCTAGAAGCAGAGGGCTACTCTCATGCCTCACCGAGACCTCAGTGGCTAGAGGAGCTATCGCTACGGGATCTTCGCCTTCAGGAGCGTGTTCTTCCTCACCCATTTCAAGGCCATCCCCAACATCATCAAAAGGAGAAAAGTCTTGGCTCGGGAAATATTTGCACACCTTCTTCATAAGGTGCACCCAACCCTCTGTGTAGAAGTCAGCTATAGTGGAGGTCACGATCATTTAGAAGTCTTCAGATTGCTGGAAGTCCATGATATATTTGGACATTCCCCCTTTAAATTTGTTAGAATTCTTGAAATCCACTATGACTGGAGAAATAGCTTGAGCGATGGCTTTCCATTTCTCATAATCTTTTGCAAGCAGTTCTTTCTCTAGCCTATCGACCTTCATAAATTTTTCAAATTTTTCTTTCTCCATTCTAGCATTCAAGTCCTTTAGAGTTTGAAGCTACGAGGCCATCCTAGTACACTCCTCTTGAAAATCAGACACATGACTTTTCAACTGAGAGCGCTCTGCTGAAATTTTATCTACCTCTTCCTCAAAAGAGCGAGCCTTCAAGTCATGCTCATAAGGGATACCACAGAGCTAAAGCAAAGATAAAAGACATTAAAAAAAAGAAGAAGAAAAAGAAAGAGAAAGAAGAGAAAGAAAGCAAATGCTATAAGGAACCTACCAGCTGGGCAGTGTTGATAGCGTGAGATCTTAAAGAAGCCGCGTCTTGATCGTATAACCGGGTATGCTCTTTGGAGCCCTTGTAAGTGTTACCGAGCAAGCAGCGAACAACATTGTTTTACAGCAAGAACCTCACTCCTAAATATCTTTTGAAAAGTGAGGCAGCTACCTTTTCCACTGAGGTTTCTGGAAGGATTTTCATATTGAACTATCAAATAAATCAAAAGTAGAGGTACCTTCACGGGACCCAGTGGTAGAACCTCGAGAAAGTTTTTCCACTACAGACTCAGAAGTTAGGCTACTTTGGGTCCTAGCCCTCTGATGAGGAGAGTCATCTTCTCCTTCTGAATCAAAGCTAATAGTTAATTGAGGCCTCTCAGGTAATTCCCGCTTCTTCCCTTTTCCCTTTTTAGTAGGGGAGGTGACTTTTGACTTCCAGGAAAACTGTGATTCCCCGGTTGCCTTAGCAGCAATGCGCCCCCTAGTCTGCACTCTAACGTGGACCTCAATTCCTTCAACCACGATGGCCTCGGAGGGGATAGGGGCCTTAGAAGAGGATTCCCTATGAGAAGGTATTGGTTGTCCAGCCGATTGCTTCTGACTTTTAAGCCTTGCCATGCGCCTCACCTCCTCAGTGGACAGAGAGAACTTTTGGGGCCACTGAAAGTCTATATCTTCTTGCCATACTGAAAGGAAAAAGTTAAAACACGGAGGTTAACAAAACTATGGCATTTTCACCCTTACAGTACAATAGAAAATCCAACAAATTTTTTAAAGAAAACCTATTGAAGTCATCCAAAGCATACCCATCCAACACATCTCGAATCCTATATGCTCTATCACTCTCTATAATCAGTTGGAAATTCATTTTTTCTTCCAAATTCAATTCTGGCCACCCTTTACCCTCTCCTGCAACTTCAGTCCAGGAAGGATCAAAGCCCCACTCTTGCAGGGGGCCATCCTTTTTCAACCTAGCCACCAGAAACTTTTTCATCCACCCTTTCTCCCTATCAGGCATACCCCTAAAAATACCTAACCTAGGGCGACTCACAAATGTACAAAGTCCACTGCCCAGATTTTTGAACTTGAAAAATGCCCTAAACAGAGTAACAGTAGGAGAAATCCCTAGTTTTTCATATAAAATTGCAAAACAAGTGATTACTAAAATACTGTGAGGAGTGAAGCATTGGGGTGGTTTTGAGAAAAATTTAAAGACACTCACGCTGAAATCAGAGGGAGGCAGATCTAACCCAAACTCTATATACTTAACATAAAAAAAACATATCCTTATTATCTTTTCTAGCCTCAATTACACCAATCATCCCCTCTGGAACCACCGGCCTTTCCTTTTTTGAAGGAACCCTAACCTCTACCACATCACCCCTATAAGTTCTTTCTCCTAGGGCCCTAGTAAATTGAGTGAGAGTGGCAGTAGAAACAATCCTAGATAATTCCAACACATTACCCATATTTGTAAAGGAAAAGAGAAGAAAAGGCGACGTACCTCGTTGATTGAAAATATCAATTTAAAGAAAGGAGGTATGAGAATGATGAGAAGACGAAGTTATAAAATTTAACAAAAGAAGATGAAGTTATTGCTGATGGAGTAAATTTATAAACAGACCGAAGAGGAGAGCCACTAACCGCCTGGAAACCGTTCAAAAGATCAACAGCCAGTGAGAAACATTTCAAAAATTAACGGCTGCGATTGAGCCACCCTTTAGATAACCAAAATTTTGAATTTTAAAATTTTCCCTCCCTAGGGGAATCATTAACCTAGCCTAGAATGCAGAGATATGGCGCATCTCCCTAGACCTACACCGAGAAACTCGCTCTGATATCAAGAGGTATTACTAGATAAGGAAACTACCTATTAACCACTTTGTAGAGGGGTTGCCATGGTGTCCCCTCCACTCTGAGACTTGAGACCAATTACGCTGGTCTCAGACCAAAGGAGGGGCAATTGATGATACATAAAATAATGCACCAATTGGAGTGGGACACTTGGACAGCCAGAATCTTTGACCCGCCACGCAATCACCCCTTTGAACAGTGGTTCCCCTATGAAAGAGCCCCATGTCACTAATAATCAAAGAGTTCCCTTTGACCTGGAGATTCATTCCTGCAACGAGACCATGTTGATTCAACGATGGCCCTATGAGAGGCCACTCTAACTCTCATTAATTTCTCTCACCATCAATCACAATCTTGGCACATCATATTTAATATCAGCCACCTTAACTGTAGCTATAGGATCCCCCCTTTAATCCTATCGTGGCACGTAGGGAGGGAAATCTCACCTACTCATACTATAAAAGCCCATTTGCTGAAACAGGTAAGGGGATTCTCTTCTTCCATTTCTTTCATTTTTAGTTCTCCAGGAGAGACTTCACTCCCCTTTTCTTCATCCTATCCTCATTAGATTCAAGCTCTTTACTTGAATTGCTATCAGATCCACAAGCTGATCGCACACAGAGTACCCTGAACTCCTTACTCTTGTTCTGACTTGGGCATCGGAGGGGATTAACAAATAGCAAAGTCTCCCATAGTCATTTTTCTATGTTTTGGCAGGGCCAAGGATGACGTAGTTGAGCTGAGAAGAACGGGGGACCATTAACCATAAAGTTTACCATTGGCACTACATCGAGTGCGTACGGGAGTCCAAATGAAGAAGGAGTAAGTGAGCAATAAAATGTCAAGCTCTGTTACATAATCTTAATAATAGATTCAATTCCAATTCAAAATAGAAAAGTTATAGAAAACTCTTTAAAGTTTTTTCAACATTAAACCACACTCCATTTAGAGCTCTATAACTTAAGTTATGGTCAAAATACAAAGACAAAAGTGTACAGAAGGAGGAGGTTGGGCTCCTCACAGGCAGGTGCTCACAGCCATAATTGGGTGCTCACGACTACAATTAGGTGCTCACGGTCATGAGCCAGACCATGAGGACCCTAGCTGGAACCAATTTACTGTACAAAATTGCCTGGGTGCTCATGGTTGCGCCCTCACAGTCACGAGCTGACCGTGAGCAGCCCAAGCAAGGCTAAAACTCCCCTTTGGCCATTCCAATGCACACCAAACCTTTCCATACTTGAATATAACTCAACTCACACTTAAAAACACTTCATACACACACTAAACATCACCAATTCATTCATCAACACATAATTCACAATCATTCATAAGATTTAAACATCCATATTCATCATTTCAATTAGAAACAACCTATTCACATAATAGCATCTCATTCAAAAGTATGTACGTTTCAATACAATAATTAGTATCCATGTAATCACATTCAACAATATATTTGGTACTCATAACCAAATTCACAATATTTTAAAAGTTCATACATTTATATTCCATTCTCACTATTCATTATCCGGCTGGATTCATCCTCACATAAATACCTCACACTTAGCCTCATTGGCTATATTTCTCATAATTTTAATATCAATCAAATGGCCATTTAGTGAGACTATCCGCTCGGATTAGTCTCACTATCTCACATATCATTTATGGGTAGCTATACGCCCAGCTCAGCTTGCCCATCTTACATATTCAATGGAGACTATCCGCCCAGCTCAGTGCCACTATCTCATATATCATTGTTGGGTAGCTATACGCCCGGCTCAGCTTGCCCATCATATAATATTTTAATATCAATCAAATGGCCATTAGTGAGATTATCCGCCCGGCTCAGTCCCACTTCTCACATGGGTGGCTATACACCCGGCTCAACTTGCCCATCTCACAATCACACATCCTCACATTCCTCACCTTCCTCACATATCACACTTTTGTGTGAATCACAACACAATACAATTCAACGATATTGCATATTTATAAATCATCACAATTCATTTAACTTTAGTAAGTGAAAACACAATTACACACATAATAGAGTTTAACCTATATATGTACATATGTAAGTAATTACTTACCTCCAAGTAATCCCAACCTCAAAAAAGGTCTTCCTTCTAATTAGGAATGCCTTCCTTCCCTTTATCAAGTCCTATACATAACTACATATCAATCTCACATAACAACCATGACTCTTGCACCCAAATGCACTAGATGCACTTTAAAGCTCAAGAGTTAATATATCTAAATAAATCACACACAAGTTCAAAAATTATGAAAATAATACTGAAATAGTTATATGAGTCTACTTCCAATTCCAATTAGAATTTCTCAATTCGGACATGCATGGAATTAATTATGGATTTTTGAGTAAAACTAGCCAAAATAGAGATGATAGTGTGAGCATGAAAATGTCAAGCCCTACCAGTCAGTCTTAACTCAAAACATAAAAGTTGTAGGGGACTCTTTAAAGTTTTCAGAGCATCAAACTTTACCTAAATCAGAGGTCTACAACTCAAGTTATGATCAAAATACTAAGAATGATGCATAATAAAAATAAAACCTAAATTTCACCCATCAAAACCTAGCTTCAATTAACCAAAATAAATATAAGGCTTACCAAATTGATGCTCCCAAAAGCTTATGGATCTTATAAAGCTCCCCAAATTAATTGCTAGATGTGTTGAGAAAATCAAAATCTCCCAAAAATATCAAGAATTCCCTCTTCTCCTTCCTAATGAAAATTCTCTACACACTCATAACCACATACACACATATACACTTACACAACACACACTAATCACAATTCACCAAGTATATGCCAAATTATCACTTAAAAAATAATAAAAATACTCTTGATAACTATTTCCAAATATCTCTACAATAACATATAAGCCCTTTAATAAAATAGAATTAGTACACAATGACCCATAACTTTTTATTGTGACAATTCTCTCCTAACTTTCCTTACAATTAAGCCCTTCTCTATAATCATACACATTCCCAACTTAAATTGTATCCACCATTAGACTTTATATAAATTGCAATATATACATCAAAAATACGTATACTAGAGAGCGGGTGTTACAATTACAGCATTGAATCATCTTCTATTTGTAATAACGGGTACTGTTCTTTAATTTGATAGTTGATTTATAGCAACTTTTCTTCATTTTCTATTTTCAGATGGGTGGATACTAGTTTGATGAGGTTTTGGTAGGTGCAGCTGTTTAGAATTTGTATTCCAGTGACTTGAAAGTTTTCATAAGTGAAAGCATCATTCCATTGTCCAATGTAATGAATAAATACAAGTAATTGCTCCATTCCTATAAGTATCAGAAACGTATCTGAAACGTGAAGTAAACCAAAAGTATTATAAATTCAAAACAAAAAAAAAATACAAAATTTCTGCAAGTAAAACATGTATCAGAAACATAAAGGAAACCAAAGGTATTCTAAATTTGAAAAAAAGTATACATAATTTGTGCAAGTATAAGGCGTATCAGAAACGTGAAATAAATCAAAAAGATTCTATATTCAACAAAAAGTATACATAATTTTTGAGTTTTTTATTAGGCCAATGAATATCTGATTTTTGAATTTTTGAAGTGATAGGTATAGATTTTTGACCATTATATGATAGTTATACTATTTTTTTGTGAGAGAAAGTGTTTTATAGGAATTGTTTAAAAACTAAATTTTTTTTTATAACTTGATTTGTTTGAATTTAATGATTAAAATATTAATTAGAGGAATGTAATTGACTTGAAAAAAATTAAAATTGTTAAAAAAAGAGTAATGCACCTATGACATGCAATTCTGGTTTTTTCCTCTGTGATGCGCTTTTGCTTGCTTTTCTGTTCTGTTGTTTTTTTGCTTGTTGATTGAATGGAGTATGTTTTTTCTATTTTGATTGAAGATTGCTACGTTTGTAAGAGGGATTTTTGTTGTTTGGAGAGTTGTTAATGTCATTTTTTTGCAGCTGAGGGAGAAGATGGAAGCTGCATTGGAGAAGGTGTGTAATGGTAGGCACAGCTTAGGGAGAAGATCGCGTGTTTAAAGGCTGGGGTATAGGAGTAATTATTTATATGGCTAGGGGAACATGCGTAATATTTAAAAAGTTGAGGTATTTTTGTTATTAAGTTGTGTTTCTAGGGTATGCAAGTAAAAATCCTTATAGAATATTGACTACCTATATGGAGATAATTCCTTTTTTGGGCTTGATCTTTGGGCTTGGGCCATAAAAGTCTCCTCTTAAGACTATTAAGAATCAATATCTCTCGATTATTAATCCTAACTTGAATAAAAGGTTGGCCAAATCTTAAACAATAATGTACAATGAATACTTTATGCAAGTCAATGGATATATCTTATCTAGAATTGATTAAATCAACATGAGTTTAACAAATCCCCAACCAAGATTAACTTAGTTGGTTAAAATATCCATTAAATACTCAAAATCAAAAGATGAATACATTAATATAGAAAATAAATAAAGGAGAAAATAAGGATTAGATTAGGTTACTCCAGATCTGATGAAGAATCTCTTCCTCTTGGTCTTCTTTTTATGTCCTCTTATCTCCCAAAAGTGTTTCTAAAGGTGGCTAACAAAAAGCTAAAAAAGTTTCCTAAAAAGTTGCTTTCTTTTCCTTTTATAGTCAAGTTGCAATTTCATCCTACATGGCTGTGTATGGTGTACACATGGGCATGTCTCCTTTAAGCACCGACTTAAAACCCTAACATGCACAAGCAATCTAGCCGTGTGTAGCTTCAAGTCAAAATTCCAGTGTTGAACACGAGAACGCACATGGGTGTGTTTCGACCCGTGTGCTTAGAACCCTAATTTGACACGATCCATCATCCAGTCGTGTGCCTTCTCATATTTTCCTTCCATTTGTTTCAATAACTTACATGGTCTTCTACATGGCTGTGTATCAACCTGTGTATATCTCCGTGCTAAGTTCAGTTTTCTACACAGTCCCTGTTTGTCCACAAAGCCAATAGAGTTCAGTAGCCTATACGGTCACGTTCTTGCTAGTGTGGATCTACTTGCAATAATTCAAACTTCAATTGCTCGATTCCTTAAACTTTTTTCCATCCTTAAGCTTTAATATTTATCTTTTACACCCCTAAGACATACAAACACACACAATCACTTATTCTTATCACAATTTAACACAAACAAACATAAAATTATAACAATGAACACACTAAAATACACATTAATTTAGCACAATCAAGATTAATAAACAGAGCATTATACACTATATGATTAGTATTTACAATTTGTACATGGCTTCTATGGCATCCATCATTATTGGGACATCAAAAAGGGCCAAGAGTTTAAACAACTACGCTTTTAAAATATTTCTGAAAGTAATCCTCTTCCTTACAGAATCTGCACACTACTTTGTACACTTCAATTAACAGCTTTGGGAATCGACTCGCAAAATAGCTATCATATCCCTCTGGAATTGGTCCAACGAGCTCCTAAAGTATTTACCAAAAATAAAGCTTCAAGGCAGCTATACTTGTACATAAGTTGAAAGACCAACTGACAAAGAAAACTCAAGCACATAGACATAAACAACTGGCATTAAATCCATTCTTTTTCAGACAACAAAATAAATAGATACAAACCTATGCTTAAAGTAATTGCATTAAAAAATGCTTCAAAGGATGGTTACACACCCAATGTGTTGCAGGAGATTATATTTGATTTTTTTCACACAATAAATAGTAGGAAGCCAAAGTAAATCTAGGGTTATAAAAATTATCTAGGGTTATAAAAATTATCTGAGCCTATAAAAATGTATGGCTTTAAATTGAAAATTGCATTATATAAATCTACTAACTTGATTTATCTTATGTAAAATCAAATAAACAAACCTGAATATCGTTAGGAAGTTCTCCATAATGATTCAACTTGTTTCGCATGACTCGTAATAAGTCTTGAACAATACGATAGTTGTACCTCCTGCGAAGGCAAATGTTAGTGATAAATACGGAATCCATCTTTTCATCCCATTTTCCACCAAGTACAGTGGGTGCAATACTCTCTAATGTGTTCAAGAGATTGGAAGCATACCCCCTATCTTCTAATTCTACTCTGTCACTAGTTTCATGAAGAAATGCAAGTCTCATCTCCGAACTCCAAAACATTGGCTGGTGCAGCACTTCCAGTGCCTTTGGCCTAAAATAATTATCAAAGAGATATGACTAGTAAATACTTTTGAACAGCTATATAATATTGTATTTCTTGCACTAGAGAGAATAGGTCATCATTTTACCTCTTTTCTGGGTCATGGTTTAATAAACGGGATATAAGATCCTCAGCTTCTGGAAAATGCTCCACCGGAGAAAGATCTATTTCTTTTTTTATAATATTGCGATCTCGCTCAAAATGATCACCAAATGGATGCGCACCACCAGTTATGCAGTAAAAGAGGACACAACCTAAGCTAAACAAATCAACTGCATGCGTTTGGCGTTCATTAATAAGCTGTTCACGTGCTTGCCAGCCAAAACTGCCACCACCTACGAATTAAGTCACCAAATATTTGGGTTAAACTATTAGTGACCAATAGGTCTTTACAGACTTCATATTAGGATATAGAATGCACAAATTTAATAATGCTGATCCAAAAAGCTGTTGAACACGGGCCAACAATCGAAATTCCTATATTTTTCGGCCAAATTCCTTCGATTAGGCCTCAAAAAATGCATTTTAGTATTTTTTTGGACGTTTTCGTAATTTCTTTTTTCTATTAGGATTTGGTTTAGGGTAATCTATTTAAGGGGGGTTTTTTTTTGGAAGACAGTTTTTATTGATAAATTAAATTTTCGTCTACCCCAAAATTCTATGAATTTTATTGCCTATTCCTTGAATTTGAGAATTGCAAGTTATAGAAGATTGTTAACTGGTATTCATGCGTGAATCAATAGTTGATAATATTTATCCTTATAGACTTCTGTTACGTCACTCCTGCAACACATTGGGTGTGTAACCATCCTTTGAAGCCTTTTTTTTAATGCAATCACTTCAAGCTTAGGTTTGTATCTATTTATTTTATTGTTTGAAATATGATGGATTTAGTACCAGGTTGTTCATGTCAATGTGCTTGAGTTATCTTTGTCAGTTGGTCTTTCAACTCATGTACAAGTATAGCTGACTTGAAGCTTTATTTTTTGGTAAATACTTTAGGAGCTTGTTGGACTAGTTCCAGAGGGATATGATAGCTATTTTGCTAGTCGATTCCCAAAGCTGTTAATTGAAGTGTACAAAGTTGTGTGCAGATTCTGTAAGGAAGAGGATTGGTTTTAGAAGTATTTTAAAGGAGTTGTTGTTTGAACTCTTGTTCCTTTCTGATGTCTCAATAGTGATGGATGCGATAGAAGTCATGTACAATTGTAAATACAGCTCTAATCTTATATCTTATAGTGTATAATACTGTGTTTATTAATCTAACTTGTTATTTCTCTTGTAGATGACATTTGTTCATGTTATTTTATTTTATTTTAGATTTAAATAATATACCAAATCTCATAGACTTAAATTGGGAAATGATATTTCCAAATTACATTTTTGCCTTTAAAAAAATACCCTTTGAAAATGGGGGCATATTGTAATTAAATTTTTTTTTTCTCGTGTATCATTGTCCATTTAAAATTCTTCGAGAACAAAAAGGCTTAGATACCAAGACTTTACTTGATTGGCTTAAGACAATTTAATTTTTCTAAGTAGGTAGAAATAAAAGGGTGGGTTTTGAATCAACGGTCACAAATAAAGTCTCCAAATCTAATCTAACGGTAATTATCTCTGACGAAACGTAACACCGAAGAAAAAGGCCAAAATCAAACCCATTGTTAGATACTAAATGTTCAAATTCAGACAAATTCTGATCTAGAAGACCATCAAGAAATTTCTTGGTGGATGTTGAAGTTACTAGTAACTTTTCTTTACTTCTTCGATCGATCTAGGGTTGCTGTTTCTTTTCATTTGCAGAATAAAATTTATTTGAACTTTTGTTTTATGATCTTTTGTTTATTTATAAATTTGTCTTCTCACCTTTACACTCCCCACACATAGAATTTTCTTCCTCTCCTTTCCTATAGAAAACAGTGGAGGGTTTTCCAGTTTATAGTTTATAGTATTAATTAGGAAAAATTGCAAATTTGGTGTCTGAACTTATGAATTTTTTCTATTTGAGTGTCTGACTTTTTTTTTTTACAATTAAGTATCTGAACTTGATAAAAATATATCAATTAAGTGTATCCAGCCGATTTAACACTTACTGTACGCTTACTGAGATAAAATGGGCCCCACATGCATCCTAATCATCAGTCACGTCAGCTTCCCATGTGTACAATGTGGTGAAAAGGCAAAATTACCCCAAACTTAAGTTGAATAGATGTTTTGCCAATTTGGGAATTAGGTTTTGCATTACTTCAATTTTACACTGCAGATCGAAAGAGAAGGACACTCAGATACGAAGCAACAACTCTGAAGCAAAAGAAGAAAGAAGCGTGCGATTATGGAGAGAGACCGACGATGCCCATGTGGAGAAAAGCGAGTCATCAGGACTTCATGGA
>CATIWO010203777.1:0-17265 GCA_949673435.1 Macaranga tanarius
CCTCAGAAGTGATGTTTGTGTAGTTCCTTTTTGTCTCTGAACTTCGGTCTCTATCTCCCTTCTTCCTTTTTGTCTTTCTTTTTAGCTTTCTTTTTTTTTACTCTCTTTTTTTCATTTTTTTCCTCCTCCTCCCCCTTTTAATTCTGTCTTCCTTTTCATTTTATAGGGTTGCAGAAACCCTAAAAATGCCTCTTCTCTCTCCTACTAACGCAGGAGAGAGGTTGCAGAACGTGGAAAGACCCACGTTCTTTCATTTAAAGCTCATTTATTTTTTTTCTGTTACAGGACAAAGAGGCGCCGCCTCTCTAATTGAAGAGGTGACTCCTCTTGCATGGAGAGGCGGCGCCTCTGGGCTTTTTACAGCCCAAGAGGCTTGGTCTGATGGGCTCGGCCCATTAGACCAACCGGGCCTGACTTTTCTGAGCTGAGCCCTTCTTTGAATATGATTTAATAGAACAGAAATTTAAAAGTATTTAGAGTCCAGTTCTTTGACAATTGGGCTTTAACTACCATTTTTCATCATTGGGCCTTTACCTTGTGGGCCAGGTCAAACCATGTGTCCACAATATCTTATTTACTACTTGATACAATTCTGTGCACTTGCGGATTTGTACACATCAGACTATTATAGCCTAACATATAAAGCATGTTAAACTAATAAAATCTTTGCTTTAAAACCAAATTACAGCTTAAAATTCATTCTTGGCAACATATCTTAGCTAATTAACTTGTGAATGCATATCAGCCTAGTACTTGACAGACAGAAACCAGAGAGGGCAAGGCCGGTTAGATTACCTTTAGAACTTACTGGACACGTGAAAATGAGAAAGTAAAACTAACACTATAAAATCTGAGACTATTTAGCTAGCAAACTGCATAAGTTATAGCAAGAAAAAGAGAGACATTCATTTGTAGCAGTCATTTGAGCAATGTTCTTCACTTTCATAGATACTCATCAATTAACATAGTTGCAATTGCATCATCTTATGCTGGCACAAAAATACATATTGATAGTTGTTCTGCTCAAATTACACAATCAAGCTTAATTATAGTGCAAATATGGCCAAGAAAAAAATAAAAAACAACATAGATACATACACTGGCAACATGATAGTCGCTATAGGTCACCATCCACTAGCACCTTTTCATATCCTTCCAGCTCCTTGAATTTCTTGGGCAAGAAACAACGACCGCCATTGTGCTGTTGTAGATATATGACTGTAGTAAACAGAAGGCCCCCTTAAGGAACGATCACATCCCAGGCAGTAGAATAAAAATCTGCAGCACGATTTACATACATGTATGACCAATCAAAATCATTGACACAGTAGTGTGCCCTGTAAAGACCATATGTGTGTGGTAGTAAGCGCACAAATGTAGAAGAAACAGGACAGAGCATTCTCTGTTGAGTTGTGTAAAATGTTGAAGAGGATTTGAGGCAAAAGGAAACCATCCAGTACTAAACCAGCATATAACCTGAAGTCCACCCAAATGGATTGCTGATGACCATAAAATCTTGTAAAATTCATCTCATTACCATGTTTGTGATTCCTCCAATTTATAAATAAAGCTATTAGGCCAGCTACATAAAATGGCAAGCATGCGTGCCTTCTTCTCAGCACCCCATGAGGCCTTTTGGTTTTTGTCAGAAAATCTTGCAGACCATACAAGCTGCCGAAAACACAATTAAAGGAGAAAAGCTACCGTTGTTATCAATCTCAATCACCTCACTTACTTCAATCCTTCCACCACCTTGAAACAAGAATGACTGAGGAATTTGCTTTGACATAAACAGTGCTTCAAAGTTCAGGACTAGAGGGATCATTCGTCCCAATGTAAGTACTAGAAGCATGAGAAGTGAGATGAAAGGG
This sequence comes from Macaranga tanarius, assembly GCA_949673435.1. Classification (NCBI taxonomy): domain Eukaryota; kingdom Viridiplantae; phylum Streptophyta; class Magnoliopsida; order Malpighiales; family Euphorbiaceae; genus Macaranga; species Macaranga tanarius. Next base: position 1,872 of record CATIWO010203777.1, read on the forward strand.
AACATACCAGGGTGTTTCTTCACATACAAGATTTGATATCCCACAGAAACACATACCAGGGTATTAGAGATCAAAGCCATGATTATCTCCAAGTCCATCCTCCATGAATCTCTGTGACTGTAAGAAGGAATTGCAGAGAAGAAAAGAGGTTCAAAGTATAGAGGAGAAGACTTTTGTCTTGTGCTTTCAATGCATCCCTCAATATAATCTTTTGAATCCCTCAACAAGAATCTCACAGTCCATTGAATCATTCGTTATCTGACTGCATGAGCCAAAGTACTTGCAGCCCACCATACAAAGAACTCCAGCCTCACCATCACAAACCGCTTTGGCGGAAATCTGAACCTGTTTGTACTATTTTGAAGAAGCATTTAATGATGTCAAGCTGATTCTATAGCTGATGTTCATTGGCTGGAGTTCTGCTTCATCCTTTGAGTTTTCTTGCCCTGGACTTGACCAGTACTTCCTTGGAGTGAATTTATCACCCAAAGAGACAATATCTGCATATCTCCATCTGCATCTTCTGCCTCGGGAATTCCTGACTGAAATATCAAACCGCATGTTGTATGGATCTGCATGTGGTTACTTCCTTCCTTTCTTCCTAAGCTGCTTCTTTGGGCACGACTCTTTTGTTTTGTTGACAAGTGAATAAACATACTTCAGCTCTAGAATCTTAGTTCAATCACTTCTACAACTGTGAAGCCTTATCTTCTCAAAGTAACCTGAAGTACTCGAAGTTTTATTACTCCAAACATGTCCCACAATGCTGCTAGTGTTTCTGATCGACAAAACTGCAGGAATTCTCAAACTCAACCTCATAGAACAGTCCTCAACTTGAGAACTATCCAAAGAATTGCTCCGAGTTGAGATCTGACAAGCAACAACACAGTTGATTCTTCATTTTGTTCCACGATCCTTCTGCAACCAATGTCGTGCTTGGGTTGAAAGAGCTGTAATAACTATAGTAGCTACTGTTGGGAAATTCTAGCAAGAATCTCAGACTTCGCCTATCATCCGATAATTTGAGATACATATCCAACAGCATCACCAAAAGGACTGCAGTTCTTTGAAGAATTGCAAAAACTTGAGCACTCTAGTTTAAATGACATGACCGCATTTGAGAATTCTGAACAAAAAGATACACTCAATGGTAAGCTGAGCTAAGTCTTGGTAGTATCACGGCCACCAGTACATCCATAATCAGCTTCTTTTATAGCCTCAGCGTATGCAGAATTCATTAGAGGGAACACCAGGAGAGAAAACGGATGAAAATAGTTCGAATCATCTGCTGAACTCAAGCTTTCCAATGTTCCTCTAACCAAACTAGTAATAGTACTCGAGCTTCTAACATTGTGGAGCTTAAGAACAGCAGAAAGACCATGTTTACCTTCTCCTGTGCAAGTAGAACTTGAGCCAATCATGCAAAGTTTGCCAGTAGCTTTTGACCAGAAAACTCCTATCTCAAAACTCAAACCACCTCTTTCAGACGAACCATAAACAACTAGCAAAGACTCTAAAAATGTATGTCTGATACGAGAGGGTTGGAGGATCAAACTTGGTTTAACTTTGAAGACATCATCCACATCATGTAACTCAATTGTTCATATTCATGTGTACTAATAACAAAACCTATTCAAACTTGAATTTAGTTTTATAATCAAATAACCCGATCCACAAATATTCACATAATTAGCCATAGATTTTGCAGAAAGAAATAAACACTAAAAATTATATACTTCTCAGGATTATCAGCGCCAAAATAATGGTTATGGGCATATTAATAAAACAGATACAACAATTTTAATAAAACCAGTAGATATGCAACAAATTGATAGCAGAATTATATTAATTACTGTTGGGAATTGAGCAAAACCAGTTCCCCTTTTTCACTAGAGATACATGATCGATGAAGCTAAACTGATTTAAGTTTAATAACAATATTGTTACAGGCACTAAAGAAATTAACAGCTCCTCACGCGCTGTCAAAACACCACGCGGAACTGGGGGGCGTCAGCTTCAGCGGCGGGAAGGATTTCCCACCGGCAAGGTTCAAGATCGTCAGAAACAGGGCAGTATCCAGCGAGAGTAACCTTATCGTTGGAGGAAGCAATGGATCCGAATTCGAAAACGGTGACGTTTTTGGAAGGACGGAGGACCTCAACTGCGCCATTCATACCAGGAACCTCAGATGTCGGTCGGATTTCGGATTTAGAGGCAGAGACTGAGGAATTAGAGGGTTTTGATTCGGATTTGGGGCTTCCTTTGAACCAGGAGAGAAGTCCCATTGTTATCTGAATTTATTGACAAAGATTGTGTTTGAGTTTGTTTTTGTATTTGTGTTTTAGGGTTTTGGTGGCAAAGAAATATCATGTTTTGGATAAAGGAATTGAACGGGGATTCTGCTGAATTTACGAGGATGACCTTTTGGTTTCAACGGTATATGTAATATGTAGGGTAATTTACACTCATAGTCCTTGATATATGACCCTAATATCACTATCATCCCAAACTTTTAATTTGGATACCATAAAACTCTCGATTTGCCATTTTCTGGCATTACGCTTGCTTGCGCTGACATGGACACTTGACATGGCAAATAACGTGACCACATGGAATGTTGGTGTGCTGATGTGGTAAAAAAAATTATAATTAAAAAAGTTTAAATTAAATTAAATTTATTTATTTTATTTTTAAAATTAAATTAAATTAATTTTATTTTATTTTTCTTTTTTTTATTTTTTTCATCTTTCTCGATTTGGCCGGCGAGAAAGGACCACCGTTGGCAAGCTACCAAGACCAAGCCGTGAGGATTTTGATTTCACCAACCTCTTCACTAGCAAAAAATCTAATGAAATCATTCTCCACCTCGATTTGTTCCATTTACTCACCCCTCCATATTTTAAACAATTACAATGGAATCCAATCTCAAAATTAAATTAAAACGACGAGGATCTTCTTGGTCGACACCGATAAGCAAGTTGATGAGGTTTTCTTAAAATGGTGAGGATATGAATGATTGATTCTCCTCTTCAATCTCCACTCTCTGATTGGTGAGCACACTAATTATAGCTCCATATGCATGTAAATTCATTTCCATATTTTGAGATTGATAAATATTTTAGATTCATTGCCAGATTTGTAGATTTGTCATGATAAAATGCAGCAAAGAGAACCCACAAAGTTTATAAGATTAACCCAACTAGAAGAATAGCAACTTAGATTAACAAACTTGCTTTTAGAAATTAGCAAAAAATTATTGGAGGAACCAATAATTAGCAAAAAATTATTGGAGGAACCAATAATTAGCAATTGATAACAAACTTAGATTGTGTATTACCCAGTAAAACAAACAAACACCCAATTGATAAACAAACATACCCATCCAATAAAACCCCGTATAATACCCAATTGATAAAAAAATAAACATAGTAAAATCCAATAAGACACAAGTAAAACACAAACTCACTCGAACAACGGAGCCATCGATGTAGAGGCAAACTTGTGCTAGGAATAAATAAGCTGGTGAAGGGAGGTCGAATTCATGGCAAAAGGCAAACCGAAGCTAGAAACATAAAAGCTAGCAGCGACAATGACACTAGGAAGAGAGGAGACAGAAAGAGGGTGGTATTGAGGATTCTGAGTTGGGAGTCAACTATCTTTTTTGGCAATGATTAGATCTTGATTTTAATTTATTTTTTGAGTTGAGAGTTGAAATAAGGAGAAGAAAAATCAAAGAAGAACATAAAAAAAAAGATGAAAAAAAAAAAGAAAAATTAAAGATAGTTTTAGGGGAAAAAACTAAATATAAGATGATAAGAGATTTTTTTAGAGAAAAAACAAAAAAAAAATACTTATGTGGCATAATGAGATATAGTGGTCAATTGAAGGTGTGAAGGCATATCAAAACCGATGAGTTTATTTTAAAAATGGTGAGTTGAGAGTTTTGTGATACCTAAATTAAAAGTTTTGAAATTTTAAGTGATAAATTGAAAGTTTAGGACAGTAGTGATATTATGGTCAAAAGTTAGGGACTGTGAGAGTAAATTACCTGTAATATGTAAGGTTAATTGTACTCACATTATCCAGCATTTCACCCTGATACCACTAAAGTATCAAACCTTTTATTCGTAATACAAAATTCTCCAACTTTTGTACCTGATCTCACCATACTTCCCAGAGCCACTTTTCGATCATCGGTGATGATGTGTCAGATGACATGAATGCTCGCGTGTTACAAACGAATGTCATCGTATAAGGGAGTTAGGACATGTGGCGCCATGTCAGCGCCACATAGCATGACAATCGCCTATGAGAATTACATTATTGTTTTAATATATTTACAATTTGTTTTAAAAAATTATATATATATATATATATATATATATATATATCTTATTTTATATGTCTAATAATATATGTAGTATATTTTCATTTTAATTTAGGGCTCGTTTGGTTCTTGGTCTAGAATTGAAATGAAAAAGAATGAGTGATGGAATGAAAATTTTAATAAGGTATTTGATTATCTAGGAAATGGAAGTAGGGATCAATATTATTGATCAATTAAAATAATTTTGTAATTATTTTTTATATATCAGAAATTAGTATTATGACTATCTATTATAAAAATATATTTAAAATTATTTATTATTTACTTAATAAAATACTATTATAACTTTTTAAAATTATTATACAAATTACAATATTATGTTATTTTTAAAAAGTTATTATAAAAATTATTTATTTTTTAAAATAAATATTCCTTATTCAAAGAGTTTAATAATTATTTCTTATTAATTTATATATTTTATTTATGAATTTTATAAAATATATGTCAATATTAAATATTTGACCAATTTATAATTAGTTAACTTGATTTTCAAGGGACTGAAAATCTATTGTTTAAGAATGTAAGGGGAAGAGTAATTTCCATTGATGAGGGAATTATATTTCTATTCCAGTATAAATTCTAATTTTCACCCTTATTTTTTATCAAATTAACAAACGGTCCATAGTAGATAATTTTTTGCATTTAATTTATATTGATGTAATAATTAGTTATTATTTGTGTGTATTTAATAAATTTGTCAATAAAATATCATATAAAAATTTGATAATTGTGATACTATGCATTTTTTGGATTTTTTTATTGACGTAAACTTTATATTTTTCTAATTAGGAAAGTTATAAAACTTTAATTATTGTTTATCTATATTTAATAAATTTGTTAATAAGATATTGTATATTACTTCTATAAAACAAATTAGTTAATATTTGTTATCAATATTCAAAATTTATTGAATATGTTAATAGTTTATTAGTTATTTGCCAAAAAAAAAAAAAAAATGAGCTTTAGCGCTTTTTACAATTTAATCACTACATTTTAATTTTGGAAAATTAAAATATAAATTTTCAAAATTTGTAATTTGAATCACCAACCAAACATTCGGTTATCTCTTCGTGATGTGTCAAGCGACTGTTGGCCTTATAATCCACATCATCCTTATTTTAAGCTACATCAAAACGGTGCTTTTCATACTTGAGATATTTTAAACAATAAAAACAACAAAAGGTTTAGAAGTGATCTCTAAATTGAAGAAACCTTAAATCATTCAATTACTCAACTCACAATCCATTTGCTACTTACCCAACTCACAATCAGAAAATTCAATTACTCTAAAAGTTTCAATCCTTTTTATTGATATCCCTCACAAGTGAAGATAGATTGAATGAATTGAAGATATCTATAGGAAAAAATTTCAAAATTGGAGGTAAGATGTATTGTTTTGATTTCTTATTTTGTATTATTCTTATTAAAAATGAAATCAGCTAATTGGAAAAGGACGCACTTTTTATATAAAAATGTAATTGAAAATGACATAAAGGCGGTTTCAAACATTGGTTATCAATATATTGCCTGCTTATGAGTTATGAAAATCTTAAATTGGGAATATGTTTGTTTGTTGTTAGGGACTAGTGAAGTAAATGAATATTTTGAATTTATGAAGCTATTATAAGTTAGGGTTTGCATATAAAAAAATTTGAACTTTAGAATCTGTCGACTTCTAGGATTTTTAAAAAGTAATATGAATTGTTAATTTTGTTTGTAAAAAAATAATATTTTCCCTCTATGTGATATGGTTAGTGCCAAAGAATTATATATTTATTTTGTCTTGAAATAAAATAATATTAAAGGGTTTTATTGTGTTAATATAGTATTATTTTTTTATTCAAAAAGTCGGGCACATTTTCTATCTATTGCCACTATGGTGGAAGATTGGCTAAGCTCAGTTCTGAAATTGGTTTATGTGGGTGGCCATATCAAACCTAAACACAGTATTGATGCTAATAGAGTAGGGTATTTTGACATAGTGGATGATGTAGAAAAGATACAGTATAAGTGTAGGTATAAGTGTAAGAGAATGTCATATATAATTTTAGGATTGTCTCTTACAGAAGGGTTAAGAAAAATGCATAAGGACAAGCCAATGCTTGAAATATTATAGCATATGGTTAAAGGAAATGGCATGGTAGAGGTATTTGTAGAGGGTTCAAAGTGGATAAATTTTGAAGTTAGTAAAAATATGTGAAAAATAGGGTAATATAATGGATACTATTGATGGGCCTCATGATATGGAGGTTGTTGATGAACAAGCAGAGAATGTAGTTGATGTTGGTGTACAGGAAAATGCAATTATTGAGGAGGCAGTTCATATGACTCATGATATATAATAAATAGTTAATAGGACCCGGATTATTAACCTATTGGTAAAAGTGACACACTGTCAAATGATAAAGAATATATCGAGGCTAGACAAAATAGAGTGAAGTATAAAAAATATGTGTTTATAGATGATGTTGCTGATAAGCTTGCTACAAATTATGGGATACAAAAAATAAACACCATTAATGTAGATGATAGAAATGATGATGACAATGACTAATGCCACAATGAGTATGGGGATTCTGATGGTAATGTGAATTCCATTGGCATAAGTGAGGAGGATAATATAGATGAGAATGAAAAAAGATTGAGGAAGAGAAGAGTTGTATATAACCCCAGGTGCAATTATAAAGCACTAAAATTGGTGTTTAGTATGAGGTTTGAGAATGCACATCAATGCAAGGCAACATCCAAAATGCACATCAATTATAAATACCTCTTGAATATACATTTAAGAAGTTAGGAAGTTTGTTTAGTGAATTAATTGCTTAAATATTCAAGTGTTCTTTTAATTCTTAAAAGCATTTATTAACTCATTGAGAGTTAGGTGTGATTAGTGATAAGATTCTCTTTTCACTATATTCTTCGATTAAGCTAAGGGTAGTAAGGATCAAAATCACTTATGGTTTAAAACACTTAAGTGTTTGTCATATAAAATACACATATAAGTGTTTGCCATTTAAAGCACTTAAGTTGTGAATTTGGTTGTGCTGAACCAAAAAAAAAAAATTGTAAGGTTGGTTTTGAGTCTTAAAATACCTTGTTGTAATATTTTTTAAAATAAGATTGGTGTGGGAGATTGAAAATCCTAATTTGAGGAGTAGTTAGGTAGGGAATGTAGGATTTGACTTAATTCAAACCTCTATAAATCTTATGCTCATTGTGTGTGCACAATTGATATTGTCTTTGCTTTTTCAAATTAATCTTTATCTTTTTAATCTACCTCTAAATTCCTAATTAGCCCTATTCACCACCCTTTATTATAAATTTCATTTGGTATTAAAGCTAAATTTCTTAGTACTTTATTATAAGAAATAAAGATCATGGCGAGTGAATTTTCAAGCTTTCAATCTCTTAAACCTTTATTTGATAGAAATGACCACCATATTGGAAGTATAAGATGGAGTTATACTTTGATAATGATCCTATAAGGATATAGAATGTAGTACTTCAAGGATGAGTCCACCTATGAAGATGGTAGAAAACATACAAGTTCTTATAAATAGAGTAAGATAGAGTCAAGAGCAAAAAGAAGACAACTATAAGAACAAGAAGACCATGACATTTCTCTTAGCCTCAATGTTAAAGAGGAAGGTAAGAAGGTGCAATATTGCATTTTAACCAAATAGATTTAGGAGACTTTGGAGAACTACTATAAAGGTAATGTACAAGTTAGGTCCAAAAAGGTTTAATTCCACGTATATGAGTATAAACTCTTTAAAATGAAGTCTCAAGAGTCAATCATAATAATAAATAGGCTTAATGTTCTTCTCACCACTTTAAAAAAGTTGGGAAAGTAATATACTAAGGAGGAGCTGAACATAAAGATCCTTCGAGTTCTACCTAAAAAGATTAGGAATCAAGGGTTATATCTACTAAGGAGGCATATGACCTTTTCAAATTCTCTATCGATATTTTTATTGGTAAGCTATTGGCACATAAGCTTACCCTAAGGAAAAGGGATGATGAGAAATAAAAAGAAAAAAAAGGAAAAGGAGATTGCTCTTAAGGCATCACAAGAGTCAAGTGATGATGACAACCTTAAAGACTCAAATGAGAAAGACAAAAAGCATGTTATGCTTACAAGGGGCTTTAAGAAGTTCTTAAGAAGAAAGAATTTGGTAAAATTCAAAGACAATAAAAAGAGTGAGATTAAGAAGTCAAAGGAAGTCACTTACTACAAATATAAGAAGGTTGGACATATAAGAAATGAATGTCCAAGGCAAGCATAAGAGCAAAGGAGTCAAGAAGAAGAGGAAGTTTCCATTCCATCCTAAATGTGAAAATCCCAATTAATCACATTTAGCTCCCATAAGTTGTGAGTGACCCCTAACATAGATGTCACGACTACCCAAATAGAAATGAATGCTTTATGTAGATCCACAAGAACTATAGAACATAATTACCTTACACTAAATGTCCTTTCAATATAAGATCTCGATATCGGCTAGAGTTATGGTATAGTCAAACTCTAATTTCCTCAATCATATGACCTTATCTTAAGTTCAGTTCTTGATAAAACACGACAACTACTAGATAATCTTTTCTAAAAATGAAACTCTTTTCGGGTAATTCGAGTTTAACCCGGCCAGGTACTTATTCATCAAGAATAACTTAAATAGTATAGGATCTTATCTCGGTTCACTCCAGGCAATGAATATCATCTTGGCCGATCACTCATTCCTACATATAATCAACTAGAGCCACCACACGCCATATATGCGCATGTGGCTAGCACAAGTATGTAAGCAGTAACAAACTCTAACCAACCATTTACGGATGATTATGTCGGCTCAAGTCAAAGGACCATATGCACCATTATATCCAAGATTGTGATTGTTGACAAAAGTAAATATCCATGCAATCATAAATCTTACATCACAGTTCGATCCACCCATCACATGAGTATCCACATGTCTATTATGATATCTCATATCAAGTAGCATGAGACTCACTACCTCCCACTATCGATATCACATACCGATCAAAGAAAATAGACAGAGGTGATAGTGTAGGGATTAATACTATGTAGTGGGATCATCAGTGATACTTTGCTTGGAACTTTTCCAGCTCACTACACCTTCATTATAAGTGAGGAAAAACCCGGAGATAGACTTTCTATCATCCACATCTGACTGGAAGTTAAAATCTGTGAAAGCCCGTAAGTTGTAAGTCACCTCCTCCATAAGTTAAGACTAAATCCTTAGTCATTCTCAAGTACTTAAGGATAGCCTTAACTACCACCCAATGCTCCAAGACTAGGTTGGAATGAAACCTACTAGTCATACTAACAGCGTAGGCAATATCTAGCCTAGTACACAATGTAGCATACATTAGTCTTCCTATATCAGAAGCATAAGGAATTTTGGCCATCTCTGTGATTTCCTCAGATGTTTTGGGAGATATTATATTAGAAAGGTGGATACCATGCCTAAATGGTAACAATCCTCTCTTGAAATCAAATATATTGAACCTCTTCAACACTTTTTCTAAGCAAAAACTTTAAGATAAGCCTATTATTCTCTTCAATCTATCTCTATAGACTCGAATCCTAAGAATATAGGTAGCCTCTCCAAAGGCTTTTATTGAGAAGGTCTTAGACAACCATACTTTCACAGAAGTCATCACATCAACATCATTCCCAACGAGAAGTATGTCATTAATATACAAGACCACGAAAGTGAGTTGGCTCCCACTAACCTTCTTGTAAACACATGGCTCATCATCATTCTTAATAAAACCATAACAATGGATAGCCTTATCAAAATGATGATTCCAACTCCTTGAAGCTTGCTTGAAACCATACATAGATCTATAAAGCTTGCATACTTTTAAGCTTTTCTCAGATTCAAAACCCTTGGGTTGATCCATAAAAATGTCTTCCTCAACATAATCGTTTAGAAAAGTAGTATTGACATCCATATGCCAAACCTCGTAATCATAGTGTACGACAATAGTGAGAAGAATCCAAATAGGTTTAAGCATGGCTACCGGTGAGAAGGTCTCCTCATAGTCAACCCCTTGCCTTTAGTGAAACCCTTTCGCTATAAGCCTAGCTTTGAAGGTCTCTACCTTCCCATCTATACTAATCTTTCTCTTGAAGATCCATTTACACCCAATAGGTACAATACCCTATAAGTGTCCATACTTGGTTTGCATATATGGAAACCATCTCAGTTCTCATTTCCTCAAGCCATCTTAAAGAATCTTTATCACATAAAGCTTCTTCATATGTAGTAGGATCATCAACATAAATGCTTTCTTCATGAACATTCAACTTGTGTATATCATGGAGAAAACCATATCTCTCTAGAGGACGAGATACCCTACTACTTCTTCTAGGAGTTGGTGTCATGCAATTCATAATTAGAATGGGCTCTTCAGATTGATCAATGTTCATTTAATCAATTTATTGGGGCTTCTTTAGATGACTCCTCATCTAACATTATCTTTTTTCCTATGCCATCTTAATTAAGAAACTCTTTCTCAAGAAATATAGCATCTCTACTTACAATAACAACTTGTTTAGAAGGAAGATAAAAGCAATATCCTAAACTATCCAAAAAGATAAAAGCAATATCCTAAACTATCTTTAGGATATCCAACAAACCTTCCTTTAATTGACTTCACATCCAACTTGTTTGTCTTCACCTTCTTGATGAAAGCCAGGCACCCCCAAATCTTGACATGTTTAAGACTTGGTGCCTTACCATGCCATATCTCATATAGTGTGGTAAAAGCGGATTTAGATGGAATATGATTAAGGATGTAGCAGGTCATTTGGAGTTCGAAACCCCAAAGTGATATGGGAAGATCAATGTAGCTCATTATGGATCGTACCATATCTAATAAGGTATGGTTACGCCTCTCGGATACACCATTCAACTATGGTGTTTTGGGTGGCCTGAGCTGTGATACAATTCAATGTTTCCTAAGGAACTTTGTGAACTTGGTGCTTAAGTATTCACCTCCTCGATCCGATTAAATAGTTTTAATACTCTTCACGGTTTGGTTTTCTACTCGGACCTTGAACTCCTTCAACTTTTCAAAGGATTCACTTTTGTTCTTCATAAGAAACAAGTTCCCATACCTTGATAGATCATCTATAAAGGTAATAACATAGTAGAAATAACCTCTATCCATTTCACTAAATGGCCCATATACATCACTATGTATGATCTCTAATATATCATTGGCTTTTGCCTTTTGTCCAACAAATGGTGATCTAGTCATCTTACCTTGAAGATAAGCCTCATAAGTTGGATTGGATATGGATTCAAGATTGCTCAAGATTCCCACCCTTTCCAACTTCGTGATCCTATCCTCTACAATATGATATAATCTTAAGTGCCATAGATATTTGAAGTTAGAGGCATTTTCAATTAGCATTACTTTCACATTAGATTTAGGATCATTGTTATTGAACATATTATCAACATAATATAGACCATATATTAAATAACCCATGCCAATCAATTTATTTCCAAAATAAATCTTACATACATCTCTACTAAAAATGAATTCATAACCCCAACTAGTCAAACTAGATATAGAGATACTATTTTTATAGGCACTAAGTACATATACTACACCTTCTAATAACAAACACATGATTATACAAATCAATTGAAGTGGACCCTATAGCTTTGGTCGCAACACTTGCTCCATTTCCAAGCTTTAAGGTCACTTTATTAGGCCTCAACCATCTCTTATTTGCTAGATCCTCTAAGGATGCACAAATATGAGAACTTGAACCGGTATCCAATACCGATGCATTAGATGATCTATTAGAATATTTAGAGGCTAATAAATTAGAGAAAGTCTCACTTTCTCCATCTTTTCCCTTTCTTTTTGTCTTGAGAACACAAGGAACGTAGGATAATTCCTCTTCTAATGTTTTTCACCTTGGCAGTGGAAACACTTTCCCTTACTTTGCTCTTCCCTTACGGTGCCCTCGGGCTTGACAACACTTGCCTTGCCCTTATGTTTGGCTATTCTACCCGAGGGTTTGACAACACTTGCCTTGCCCTTATTTTTGTCACATATGATGGAAAGTGGGTTTGATGGTCTCATGTTATCAAATTCTGCAAAAGGTAACAAAATTGATTAGTTGTATGTCATTGTAATCACCATTAGATTTAGTCTTTAATCATAATGGACTCCCACTAACTTGGCAAATCCTACACTTCCAAGTAGGAAATGGAAATCCCTTGTTAGATAGATTTCTAGTGGGTAATGGAGTTCTTAATGGGCCACTAATATCCCTCAGGTGCACATTGCCACTATTAGAATAATAGATCTCATTATTTGATGTTATTGGCCCATAGTGTATCCATACACCCATAACATCTCATGCTTAACACTAACACTACATGAATCTCTTAGCCCTTATGTACACCCTTATGTATCTATAGCCGATGCACATAAGTCCAAAACCATACAAGTTATTGCTCCAATGGAGAGCCTAGGGCTAAATTTAGTTGGAAGATTTTTGGGTCATTATTAGGGTCTCACTTTGCACATTAGCCATTTTACAACATATATATCTCATACATACATTGCGTGCCAATATTCATAACATATATATCTCATACATACATTGCATGCCATCCATCTATATACATATCTCACGCATACATTGCATGGCATTCTACATCCATCTATATATATATATATATTTCATATATATATAGCATGCCTCAATATACATATCACATATGTACATTGAATATGCAAAATGGATGCACAAATAAGGAGTGATCATGGGCCTTTTTTTAAGCCTATTCTAACACTTAGAATATTTACTAGTAGGCCGAGCCTAAGAAAAGTCTTCATTTCATGAGCCGCCTTAGTCACCATCATCATGGGCCTCCAATTGAACTCTTCAATCATTTAGTCACAACTCTTATAATGTACATTCAATCCTTGGCATACCAAGGCAAATAATTTACATCTTAATATATGCAACTAACACTTAATAATATAACCATAATAATAAACTCAATTATTATTATAAGCCAAAGATGTAAACTAAGTCCATGATCATTCCTTGCATGAATGACAAGCATACATTCAATAAAATATAACTCTTGCATGTTATAGATGTAGCAAGTCAAGCAAACATATGTATAACATTGTCCAAGATGTATCTAGTGTGCTTTGTATGCAAAAGGGGGCACTTTTAAGCATTTAAAATAATTTTGGTAGCCCTGTACATGGCCTGGCACATGTACATAGCCATGTACATGGCCATGTGCACTCTGCACACCACCAAAAACACACCATTTCAAGTTGTAACAGTTGCAACAAAGGCCACAACACTTGCAACCATTAAAATGCTCAATCACAACACTTGTAATTCATATTTTTTAGCATGTAAAGCAACTCACAAATGAACCAAATGGCCATAACACTTGTAGCCATTCACATGCTTAATCACACCACTTGTAATTAATATTATCCATATTCACAACACTTGCAAATATCAATATATATAATCATAAAACTTGCAATTATTAATATTTTTAGCATGTAAATCATATGATAGAGGCTTTGATATGACTTAAAGGAAGTGTGGATCATGCAATAACTAAAAGATAGCATGATCTACATATTTAGGCATGTTTCTAGCATCCTAATAATAAGTGGGAGATTGCTAGTATAGATGTGCCATAGGGCCATTATTGCGTGTAAACATTGTATATTTATCCCTATGGCAATAAAATATTCATTTAAATTAAGTGTTAAGTTTATTTGAATATTTACCCTTAGTATTATATTGAATGAGTTTATTATCAAGAGTTGATAATATGAGTGACAAACTCATTTGATACATATGCTATAAATGTTCATAGTCGTTGGATTAATATATGGGTAGTATTAATCCATAGACTATCACCTCTATCTATTTTCCTTAATCAGTATGTGATATTGATAGTTGGAGGTAGTGAGTCTCATGCTACTTGATATGAGATATCAGATTAGACACGTGGATACTCATGTGATGGGCGGATAGAACATGTGACGTAAGATTTGTGATTACATGGATGTTCACTTTTGTCAGCAATCATAATCTTAGACATAATGGTGCATATGTTCCTTTAACCTGAGGTGACACGGTCATCCACATATGGTTAGTTATAGTTTGTTACTGCTTACATACCTATGCTAGCCACGTGTGGGTATATGTAGGGATGAGTGATCAGCCAAGATAGAATTCATTACTTGGAGTGACTCGGGATAATATATTATTCTATCTAAGTTATTCTTGATTAATAAGTACCTGGCTAGGTCAAACTCGACCTACTCGAAAAGAGTTTCAGTGCTAGAAAAGAGTTTCCAGTAGTAGTTATGTTTTATTGAGAACTGAACTTAAGATGAGGTCATATGATTGAGGCAATTAGAGTTTGAATATACTATGACTCTACCCGATATCCGAACCTTGTAATAAAGGGACATTTAGTGCATGGTAATTGTGTTCTATGGTTCTTATGGATCTACATAAAGCATTTATTTCTATTTGGGTAGTCGTGACATCTATGTTAGGGGTCACTCATGACTTATGAGAACTAAATATAATTAATTGGGATTTTCACATTTAGGATGGAAAGGTGTTTTCATAATATTAAGTGTTAATATTATTTCCCATTGCCATTTAGACTTCAACCTAGTAAGTCACACACACAAGAGTTGCACTTGTGAAGATTAATATTAATTTGATTGATAATTAAAGAGTTTAATTAATAATTAAATTAATTAAATTGGGTTTACATATATGTGAAAGGAAACATGCTATGCAACATACTAAAGCGGAAGGTGTATGCCAAAAAGGGTGAAAAACAAAAAATTTCACTTGCATAGTTCTTCATCAAATGAAGAATTCCTTGCCCAAGATCCAATTTGCAATTAACACATAGCTAAATTAAACACATAAGCATGCATACCACAACCACC
>CATIWO010203788.1:0-10586 GCA_949673435.1 Macaranga tanarius
TGTGATTATAATTGAAAGTATATCTATTTAATACCATTACTTAATACTAATATTTAAATTTGTTCACGAATCTATTTCACGAGATTGTTCATCAACATATGTAACGAGCCTACTCATAAAATTTTTTATGAACATGTATAATGTGCATGTTCACGAACATGTATAACGAGTCTATTCACGAGTCTGTTCACGAGCTTATTTGATGAGCCTATTCGCGAACATGTATCACGAGCATGTTCGCGAACACGAACATGTATCACGAGCTTGTTTGCGAGCATGGTTCACGAGCCTGTTCGCGAGCATGGTTCACGAGCTTGTTCGCGAGCATGGTTCGCGAGCATGTTTCACGAGCCTATTCGCGAGCATGGTTCAAGAGCATGTTTCACGAGCCTGTTCGCGAGCATGTTTCATGAGACTGTTCGCGAACATGGTTCACGATCCTGTTCGCGAGCTTACTAACGAGCTTTTACGAGCCGAATACCACAAAACTCAGGCTCGGCTTGTTTAGCTTACGAGCCGCAAAATAGAGCTTGGGCTCGGCTCGTTTAACTTAAAAAATGAGCTTGAACGAGATTTTTTCAAATCAAGCTCCGAATAGCTCACGAGCAGCTCTGTTTGTTTACACCCCTAGTTACCTATTGGTATTTGATCCATTATTCTCATCATCTGACCAAACTCCTGCATAAAAGGATATACAACTGGTAGAGGGGCTTGGGGTTGAGATTATTTTAACTCTCCTAAGGCATGAATAGGGGTTGCCTATAAATCGACTCAGACGACTCTTCGGGGTCAATGCGAGGCACTTGGTGTTCATCCATCCTAAGAGATGCAACACACATCCACTATATGTTTTCTCAAACTTATATATGATATGTCATATATGCATCATGCTTTATTATCCCGAGAAAATCTAATCCCCGCTCTGATACCACTTAATGCAGCACCTCCAAGTACCATATACAAGTATCTAAATAACAAACCAACATGTAGCACATAAAAAATTTTCTCAAAAGATATATGTATTAGACAAAAATTTCCATTTGATACATTGTAAATACTCAAAATATGAAGTTATATAATATTAAAATATACATATGAACTCGATTCAAAATGCTCAAATGCTGAAATGTTTAAGTGATCATATGGATGGAGATGTCGATACCAAGTCTATCTTTTGACCCATCCGAGCTCATGACTAAATTCACTTCAAGCCTTCTATTAATCATGCCTGAAAACCACAATGCAAAGAAATAAGCTTGTAACTCAATAAGCAATTAATAACATAATTAAATATATAATTCTCCTCAAAAACTAATTAAAGAGAAAAGATTAAAATTAACAAAATAATAAACTACACGGTCTTGAACATGCTCGTGTTCCAACTTGTATTCTCTATTGTCCAAAATGTGCAAAAGTACACAGTTATGTACATGCCCGTGTCTTGGCTCGTATCTAACATTGCCCAAATTTAACAAATATACAAATGTACACGGTCAAAGACATGCCTGTGTCTTAGCCATGTTCAACATTGCCAAAACTCACACAAACCTACATGGCCATGTCTTAAACCAAAACAAGCCATATTTTAACTACACAGTCTAAGAGATGCCTATGTCGTGAACTATTTTTCCCATTGTCTACTATATACATATCCACATGGTTAGCAATATGCCCGTGTTTCAGTTACATGGTCTGAGACATGCCCGTGTCTCAACCTGCTTTCTCAATATAATAATTCATTTATGTCACACTAAGCTCCATCATAATAACCTATCGATAAAAACACTATTTATGAGGAATCTACTGAAAATTGGGCAGAACCTCCCCTAGAATATAGTCATCTCCCTACTACAGTAGGGCCAATCCTGTAATAAAACAACCACACTACCATTTCTCATTAACATCTTCAATAACAATTATCCATTTATCATATATACATACGGGTGTGTATGAAGACCATCACCCAATCATAACCATCATATTTGCAAATCATTATTCTCATATTCAATCCACATCATCATTCTTGCATTCAACATGTATGCAAATATGGTGCTTAATATGTATGTAAATATGGTGCAATAATGCATGTTTATGCAAGTTAGTATCTGAATAAACCTTTCCTCACACTTAGCCTCATTGGCTATTTTCCTCACATTTTTATTATCAAATAAATGGCCATTTAGTGAGACTATCTGCCCAGCTCAGTCTTATTTGGGTAGCTATTCACCCAGCTCAGCTTGCCCATCTCATACAATATTTTAATATCACTCAAATGGCCAATAATGAGACTATCTAACCGGCTCAGTCTCACTTGGGTAGCTATACGCTCGGCTCAGCTTACCCATCTCATAAACACACATCCTCACAATATCACATTTCCTCACTTTCTCACATTATGCCATATGCACATATTTCAATCATTCTCAAAAATATATCACAATGCATATGTACAATTATATCATCAAAATAGCTACTTAGTCCCTTAATGAAATAGGCATATTACACAACAGCCCATAACTTTCAAATATGACAAATATGTCCAAACTTATCTTACAATTAATTCCCTCTCTACTAATATACACATGCCCTACTTAGATGCAATCCATAAGTCTACTCCACATGTCATAAAAATAATATACATGAACAGTGCATCTAAGATACGGGTGTTACAAAAATAATTCACAGAAGAAAGGCAAAGAAAAATAAGGAAAAGCAAACGAAGTTTTATTTCTTTGCCTGAGAAGCAACACCGGGAGTTAAGGGGAGTAGAAGAAATTAATGACATAGGTGAGTAGATTACCTACTTCAAAACCTTATAATTTTTTTATTGAACCGTTGTTTTGATTGATGAATTATTAGTTTGATTAAAATTGATTTTCAGACGATTTTGATAAAATTTAAAATTATATCCATTAATTTGAAAAGGGAAGGCGACGCCTCAATACAGAGGCATGCACCTCAGCCCATTGAGGCCCTAAAGGTAGCACCTCTATGGCACAGAGGCTTGTGCCTCAGCCTAAGGAAGGTGGCACCTCTGAGGCACAGAGGCATGCACCTTTATGATGAAAGGTGGTGCCTCTGTGATGGAGGGTGGCACCTCTTCACTGATCTAACGGTGCCTCTGTATGATTTTGAGCAATTTTTCATTCTGTTTTGAAAGAAAAACTCATTTTTGGACTAAATTCGAATATTGAGATATAATTATAGTTTTTTGCTTGGCTGTGACTAAAAAAAATTTGAGAAATTATGATATTTGAATGATTTTGAGTGATTGAATGCTAAAGGATTGTAGTAAGACTGTGCCCGGGGTAGAGCAGGGTTTAGTGAGATGTAAGACTGTGTCTGGGACATAAAAATTTATGTTATTTCCTGTATCTGGGATACAGTGATATTCCTTTTTAGCTACTTATATGATTTATAATTTGGTATGCATCCTGACTCGAACTTTCAATGTGCTAAATGGTACCCACCATATTGACAGCAATCTGATTATTTACTGTTATAATGAACTAATTGTGATTTGGCTATTTAATGTTGGCTTTTGAATTACAATTATTATTTAATTGATTATATTGATTGATTTTGATATTATTTTATTATTTGAATGTTATTATTATCGTACTGGGATTATTTTATTTAGTTCATTCACTGGGTGTTTTATATTGAAATACTCACCACTCCTTTTATAATATTATTTTATTTTCAGCTTAGCTAGTGTACATACCTGTAAAATAATAATGGTGATCATGTGGGTTACCCAGTCTCTCGACATACATGGAGAAGAGACAATAGTCCTGTATTATATCAGGCATAATCCCGATGCTGAGCTATCCTTCCGAGTTTCTGTAGACCCTATAGCCACTGACTACTGTACTAGCCCTATCAGAAATGACTTTTCAGACAGTTGTCTGACAATTATTTCCATTGCCTATGAAACACAGGTTTGAGTCCGGGTTACTATGACTTAGACTTAGTTATTGCCAATGCTGTTGAAGTTATGACCCCTTTATTAGTATAGGTGATATGCCCTAGAGGCAATCATGTATTTTGACATTGTATATTATCCCAAATGGCAATATAAAATGTTCATTTAAATAAAGTGTTTATTTATTTGAGTATTTATTCATTAGCATTATTTTAAATAAACGTATTATCAAGAGTTGATAATATGAGGGACACATTTATTTAGTACATATACTATAAAATTGTTCATAGTCGATAAATTAATATTTGGTTAATATTAATTTGACTATCATCTCTGTCTATTTTCCTTGATTAGTATATGATACTAATAGTGGGAGGTAGTGAGTCTCATGCTACTTGATATGAGATATCAGAATAGACAAGTGGATACTCAAGTGTTGAGTGGATCGAACATGACATTAAATTTGTGATTGTAAGGATATTCACTTATAGTCAATGATCACAATCTAAGTCATAATGGTGCATCTAGTCCTTTGACCTGAGGCAACACAGTCATCCACATTTAAGTAGTTATAGTCTGTTACCGCTTACATACATGTGCTAGCTATGTATAGGTATATGGCGTGTGGTGGCTCTAGTCAGTTGAATGTAGGGATGAGTGTTTGACCAAGATGGGATTCATTGCCTGGAGTGAACCGGGTTAAGATCTTTTATTTTCTGAGTTTGTTCTTGATAAATAAGTTCCTAGCCAGGACAAACATGACAGTCTGAAAGAGTTTCAATGCTAGAAAGAGTTTCTAGTATTTGTTATGTTTTATCAAGAATCGAACTTGAGATAAGGTTATATAATAAAGCTATTAGAGTTTGATGGGACCTTAACTCTAGGCTTTATCGAGATCACTAATGAAGGGATTTTAGTGCACGGTAATTATGACCAGAGGGTTCATATGAATCAATACATGCATTCATTTCTAATTGAGTAGTTGTGATATCAATGCTAGGGGTCATTCACAACATATGAGAACTAAATATGTATCATTGGGATTTTCACATTTAGACTTGAAAGTGTTTCAAGTAATATCAAGTGTTGATATTATTTTCTCATTGCCAATTAGACATGGACCTAGTAAGTCACACCTAAAAGGTTTTCACCAAATGATCAATGTTAATCTAATTATTGATTAAAGAGTTTAATTAAGTAATTAAGATTAATGGAATTGGATTTATGCTTTAAGCAGTGATTCTAGCATATCATGAAATCTGATTCAACCAAGGTTTTAATTATTAATTTATACTTAATTAATATTAGATATTAATTAAAGTGTTGAATTAATAATTTATGTATTTTATATACTTGGACTTGGATTAATGGCCCAAGGTGTATGGGCTTAAGCTTAAAAGTATTTTGGGCCAAAGATTAATCTAATGTGTTAAGAGAGCCCAACAACCTAATCTAGGTCCATTAATTTAATGGATTGGGTATGGACCAAATGTTGGCCCAAGTAGTAAGCCCAATCCCATAAAATTGATGTAGAGATTTGGTTGTATGTATTTATAAGTATAAAAGATGTATATAGACATTATACATGAGATGTGTTGTCTACTTCTATCTTTGGATACTTGTAAGGCCACTTATTAAATGTATATGCATACTAAGTGACAAGTGTCATGATGATATCATCAATGATGTCATGGTGATGTCATGTGGTGGGCCCATGATGTCATGATGATGATATGGTGATGTCATGGATGATGTCATGGTAATATCATGCATAATGTCATAATGAGGATCTCTACACATATTTTTGTCCTAAATATTTTTGGATATGGTTTTTCTTGTTGTTCATCTTGTTAGTTTTTGTTTAAGTCAAAAACAAAAAATGGTGGATGGTTTTTGTTGGACAAAAACATGAGCCACAAAATAAGATAACAAAATCAACGCATACCCTTAAGTGTTCTTGCAAGGAAGATTGATTTAAAGCAAGTTCTTGTGAGGGTCATAAGAGAGGGCATTTGCTTATAATCTAATCTAGGCAAGAAGGTGATTTAGTGGGAGCTTGGTGTTTCAAGCTAGAGGTTATACACATAGGTGACTAGTAGGGCTGAGCAAAAAAACCCAAAAACCGAATAACCGAACCAAACCGAACTGACTAGTTCCGTCGATTATATATAGGTTCGGTTCAATTTTTAAAAATATATAACCAACTGGTTTGGTTCAGTTACGGTTTTCAAGTTGAAAAACCGACATTAACCGAACCGACCAACTCACATATATATTTATTATAAAAATATTAAATAAAATATATTAATTAGAAAAAATTATATATAAATATTAAAATTATAAATAAAAATATTTTTTTAGTTATATAATTAAAGAATAAGTTTAAAAAATTATAAAATATTAAATAAAAAATAAAAATTTTATTTAAAAAATAAAATCGGTTAACCGACCGAACCAAACCAAGTTGGTTCGGTTAAGTTTGGTTTGACTCTGGTTCGGTTCGGTTTCGGTCAGAATTCTTCCTTAGTCGGTTTTGGTGGTTCTTTGACTGAACTGACCGAAACCGACCGATCCTCACCCTTAGTGACTATAGCATGTGATTCAAAAGTTAAATCATCCATATCAAACTAGTAGATACACTTGTGGTCTACATCAAATAGTTGGAGTTTTGTGAGCTTTCTTAAACTTGAATTCCTTGTTATTGTTGGTATATATGCTTGTCTATGTTTATGGCTATATGTAAATTGCAAATTGGTTCCCTGGGATTGGAATTCTTCATTTGATGAAGAGTTATGCAAGTGAAAGTTTTGAAATTTCACCCTTGTTAGGCACATGCTTCCGCTGCATCTGTGTTGCATAATTATTTCCTTTCAGTGGTATCAAAGCCTCTTTTTGCACTTTACATATACTAAAATATGAATTAGAAATGTTGTAATTCAGTATTTGATTGGTTGCAAGAGTTGTGGCCTTTGTTGCAAGAGTTGCAACATGAAAAATGCATGTTATAGGCACACAGCAGGGGGCACACGGCTAGGCACACACCCATGTGCGAGACTGTGTGCAAGTTTATAAAAAATGGTAGAGAGGAACATGGCCTGGGACATGGCCATGTCCCAAGGCGTGTTCAGATCTATCCTAAATTTTTAAAGTGTTGAAAATGCTCCCCTTTTGTGCTTTAAGTATGCTAGATGCATTTTGGATGATGCCAAACATATAAATGCTTGTCATTTATGTAAGGAATGATCATGGATTAGTTTGCATCTTGGTTTGTAATAATTTTATTATTATGCATATGTAATTGAATATTAGTTACACAGATTGAGATGTAAATAATTTTCCGTGATATGTCAAGAGGTCATTGTAATTCATTCATCACAAGAGTTGTGACATGGAGGCTTGAAGAGTTCAAGTTGGGCAATGCCATGAAGATAAAGCAAAGATCCTTATGTATTCTAATGGTTAGAATAGGCATGAGGAAAATCCATGATCAATCTTTATTTATGCATCCATTATGCATGTTCTATGTATATATTGGATATATATGTTATAATATGTTTTACATGTTTTATGGGATAAATGTATATGAATGGATGCCATGCAATTTATATATTGGATATGTAAATTGGTTAATGTGCAAAGTGAGACCTCAACAAAGACTTGAAAATCTTAAAAATTAAATTTAGGTCTTGGCTTTCCATTGGAGCAATAACTTATGTGGCTTTAGGATTATGTGCATCGGCTATAGACATATAGGGGTGTGCATAAGTCCGAAGAGTCATGTAGTATTATTATTAAGCATGAGATGTTGTGGGTATATGGATACACTATTAGCCAAGAATGGCAATTAGGATTACCTAAGGTTTATAGTGTTCAAATTCATACATTTCACTAATCCAATGGTGAGGACCTAACTAATGCCAAAGGCTAAGAATGGCAATGTGTACCTGAGGCCTGTAACATTAGGAGCCGAATTGATGGAATATCATATGAGATGTGATGGTAAGAGTTACCACTTAATGATAACTAATATTTTAAGAATGGTAATATGTACCTGAGGGATATTGAGTGACTCATTAAAAAATCCATCACCCGCAAAAAATCCATCCAACAAGGGATTTCCGTTTTCTATTTAGAAGTGTAGGATTCGCCAAGTTAGTGCAAGGCCATTATAATTAAAGACCAAATCTAATAGTTAAATTACAATGTATTTTTACTAATTAATCTCGTTGACTTTGCAGGCATTTTGATAATATGAGACCTTCAAACCCATTTTCCATCATACTCGACCAATATAGGCTCACGGGCCCTAACTTTATTGATTGGCTAAGGAATCTAAAAGTTGTTTTAGCTTCCAAGAAAATACTTTATGTATTGATATAAAGTCCACCCGAACCACTTCCTACAAATGTCTCCCAAAAGGAGTGTGACACTTTAGAAAAATGGAAAGACGATGATTTGTAAGCATGTTGTATTATGTGGGCTTCTATGTCTACCAAAATTCATCGGCAACAGGAGAAGTACACATATGCAAAAGACATCCTACTTCACCTTCAAAAGTTATTTAGTGAATAAAGTAGGACCGCTAGATATAAGATATCAAAGCGGCTCTTTCTGATAAGATGAAAGAGGGTGAGGATGTGGCAGTCCATGTTAACTCTATGATTAGAGCTATGGAGGAACTAAAGATTCTAGATTTCTCAATGGACTTCCATCTCCAGTTGGATTTGATCCTTCAATCCCTTCTCAAATCTTTTGGGCAAACCATTGTAAATTTCTATATGAATAAAATAGAGTGTACGCTTATGGAGCTTTTGAATATGCTTACGACGGCCCAAAAGGCTATCCAAGGCAATAAAGAAAAGGAAGTGACTCTTATTGCTTCTTCTAGTAGGACTAAGAAGAAAGGTAATAAAAAGAAAAAGAAAGGCAAGATAAGTATTGTTAAGCCTACGAGTGGCATAGCCAAGAATAAGGGTAAGGCAATTGTGAGGGAAGATCAAGGCAAGGGAAAGTGTTTCTATTGACAAGGTGAAGGACACTAGAGCTCCTGAAGTCTTATAAGACAAAAGGAAAGGGCATACAAGGGGAAGGTGAGACTTTCTATGAGTTATTTGCTTCTAAATGTTCTAACAGCTCATCTAAAACATGAGTATTGGATACTGGTGCTAGTTCTCATATTTCTTTATCGTTGCAGGATCTAGTAAATGAGAGAAGACTGAGGAAAGGAGAAGTGACCTTAAAGCTTAGGAATGGAGCAAGTGTTGCAGCCAAAGCTATAGGATCCACTTCTATTAATTTTTATAATCATCTTTTGCTGTTAGATAATATATTATATGTACCTAATGCTTATAAGAGTATAATTTATATTTCTAGTTTGACTAGAAAAATTATGAATTTCATTTCAAAAATGATGTTTTTAATATATATTTTAGACATAAAATGGTTGGTATAGGTTATTTAATACAAGGCTTATATTATATTGATAATATATCTAATAACAATGTGCCTTAAATTAATATGAGTAATGCAAATGCAATGTTAATAGAAAATGCCTCTAACTCCAAATACCTTTAGCATTTGAGATTATGTCACATTGTAGAGAATAGGATCACTAAGTTGGAAAGGATGTGAATCTTGAGCAATCTTGAATCCGCATCCAATTCAACTTATGAGGCTTGTCTTCAAGGTAAGATAACAAGATCACCATTTGTTGGACAAATGGCAAGAGCTAAAGATTTATTGGAGATCATACATAGTGATATATATGGACCATTTGGTGAAATGGCTAGAGGAGGGTTTTTCTATTTTATTACTTTTATAGATGGTCTATCAAGGTATGGGCAGTTGTTTCTTATGAAATATAAAAGTGAATCCTTTGAAAAGTTTAAGGAATTCAAAGCCCAAGTAGAGAACCAAACTGGGAAAAGTATTAAAACTCTTTGATTGGATCAAGGAGGTGAATACTTAAGTACCAAGTTTATTCATATTTTTAAAGAACACGGCATTACGTCACAACTCACACCTCCTGGAATGCCACAATTAAATGGTGTATCAGAAAGGAGAAATCATACCCTATTAGATATGGTACGATCGATGATGAGCTACACCGATCTTTCTATATCACGATAGGATTTTACACTCCAGACTACCTCATATATCCTTAATCATATCCTATCCAAATCCATTTCTATTACACCATATGAGATATGGAATGGTAGAAAACTAAGTCTTAAGTATATTAAGATTTGGGGATGTCCGACTTTTATCAAAAAGTTAAAATCGAATAAGTTGGATGTGAAATTAATTAAAGGAAGGTTTATTAGATACCCTAAAGATAGATTAGGGTTTTGCTTTTATCTTCCTGCTGGATAACTGATTGTGGTAAGCAGAGATGCTGTCTTTCTTGAGAAAGAGTTTCTCAAAGAAGGTGGCAAATGAAGGAAGATAATGTTAAATAATGAGTCATCTAAGGAAGCAACCCAACAAATTGATCAAATGGAAATTGATCAACTCGAGGAGCCTATTCCAATTAAAAATGTTATCATATCAACTCCTCGAAAATCTAGTAGGGTATCTCATCCACTAGTGAGATACAGTTTTCTTCACAATATGTAAAAGTTGCATGTTTATGAAGAAAGCATTCATGTTGATGATCCTACTA
>CATIWO010203809.1:0-32666 GCA_949673435.1 Macaranga tanarius
CGATGCACACAAGCCCAAAACTATGCATGTTATTGCTCCAATGGAGAGCCTAGACTTAAATTTGATTGGAAGGTTTTTGGGTCAATATTATTAAGGTCTCACTTTGCACATTAGCCATTTTTACAATATACATATCTTATACATACATTACTAGCTAACATACATCCATCTAAATACATATCACATACATATATAGCATGCATCAACATACATATCTCATACATACATTGCACATGCATTATGGATGCACAAATAAGGAGTGATCATGGGCCTTTCCTAATTAGATTCTAACTCTTAGAACTATTACACATGGGCCTAGCCTATGAAAGGCCTTCATGTCATGAGCCTCCTTGACCTCCATCTCCATGGGCTTTGCCTTTGGGCCTCCAAGGTAGAATGGGCCTCCTTGAACTCTTCACGGGCCTCCAATGAACTCTTCATATTTACATTCTATCATTGGCATTCCAAGGCAAATTTATTTACATCTTAATCTATGTAACGAACACTTAATTACATAATTATAATAATAAACTTGCTTATTATTACAAATTCAAGATGTATGCTAAGCCCATAATCAACCTTGCATAAATGACAAGCATATTTTCACCAAAAATGCAACTATTGCATGTTATATGAATTAGCAACTTATGTAATCATTCAATTAAATATAACATTTGCATGTCATTAGAATAATTATTTCAAGCAAAACATGTTTAAAATATTATCCAAGAAGCATAGCATGAGTTTAGTGTACAAAAAGATACCTTTTAAGGCCTTTAAAACACTTCTACTACTCTGTATATGGCTTGAGATATGGCCATGTCCCTGGCTGTGTGTCTTTTATCAATTTTGTACATAATGAAACATGGCCTGGGACATGGCCGTGTCCCTGGCCGTGTCTGGTCTACACTCTATTGCAAAAACACACCAAACACCATTTTTAAGCCGGTTTGCATGCCTTAAGGGCCACAACAGTTGTAGCCATTTAAATGCTCAATTACAACACTTCTAATACACATTTTTTAATATTAAAATCAACTCAAAACAATTAAATGATCATAACACTTGCAATCACTCATATGCTATAAATTTACAACACTTGCAAATTTCAACACACACAATTACAACTCTTGCAATTATGAACCTTTTAGCATATAAATCAAGTGATTAGTGGCTCTGATACCACTTGAAGGGAATGGGAGTTCAAAGCAACCAAATAAGCAGAATTTTAAAATTTTTGGAAGCATGCAACACTTGCACTAAGTTTGAATCCATTCAATGCCCCAAGAACCAAATTACATGCATTTACACAACTAATCATGTATCATGGATAATATTTTAATGACAATAAAAAAGACATGTAATCAAATTGCAAGTCCTACATACTAAGAGTTAAGCAACACTTACAAAACTCTCAAGATAAGCTTTTGATTGTTGTGATGCACTAGCTCTGAGTTTTCCAAACGTGAAACTTTTAGTTCGAGACACACGGATTGCTTTAAGTGATGATCTTCAAGATGAAACTAGCTCTCCGCACAAGCCTCTCTTGAATAAGACCCAAGAGCTTGTGAAAGCTTCTATAATCTTGAAGGTATGGAACTTAATAGCTACCTCCCAAGGATGATGGATTTACCTTGTACAATACTTGTACAACTAAGGCTTTTTGGTTAGAGAGATCACAGCTTTTGTGATATATTTTTGGTTCTCTACAATATCAAATCAATAAGAAGAAGAAGAAACACTCAAAATACCCTTAGCCAAAAAAATTCTCCAAGAAGTTGTCTCTACAACTTTTCTTGTCTTATTATATTAACCAAAACCAATAAAATATTTAATAACTTATGTCTTCCCACACAAGTTTGACACTATTGAAAGATTGGCCACCAAGTTTTGTTACTATAGCAAGATTGGCTACCAAGCTTCTATTGGCTTTGTTTCGTTGCATGGATTTCCTTATCCCTATTCCATTAACTTTTAATGGGCTTGGGCCAAGGCATAGGATATTGGCTTCTCTACACTTAGAGATGGCCCAATCCAATCCAAACAATTAATGGATTAGATTAAACTCTTTAATCAATTCCTAATCTATATAATTGACAAGTGGGTTAGTTTAAACTCTTTAAATAAAGCCTAATACTTATGGTCCATCTTATGGACCATATCCATCATCCATAATTTTTCATGGTCCATCTCATGGCCCATGTCCATATATATATATATATATATATATGGAAGGCTAATTACTAATTTAATCTTTAATTTAATATCTCATATTAAATTAAGCCTAAATTAGTATTTGCTTAAAATGTAATAAAGTTCTAATCTTTGAATTCGGATTTCGAGGTATTCTAGATCCCCGCACATGCACAAATTCAATTCAATTAATTTAATTAATTAATTAAACTCTTTAATTAATAATCAAATTAATATTAATCATCACAAGTGCAATCCTTATGTGTGTGACTTACTAGATTCAAGTCTAAATAGCAATGGAAAATGATATTAACACTTAATATCATGGAAACACCTTTCCATATTAAATGTGAAAATCCCAATGTGTTACATTCAGTTCCCATAAGTCGTGAGTGACTCCCAGCATAGATATCACGACTACCTAATTAGAGATGAATGCTATATGCAGATTCGCAAGAACCAAAGAACATAATTACCGTGTACTAAATGTCCCTTCATTACAAGATCCCTCGATATTAGCTAGAGTCAAGGTTTAGTCAAACTGTAATTGCCTTAATCATATGACCTCATCTTAAGTTCAATTTTTGATAAAAATACGACTACTACTAGAAACTCTTTTCTAGCACCTAAACTCTTTTCGGGTAAGTCGAGTTTGACCTGGCAAGGTACTTATTCATTAAGAATAACTTAGATAGCATAGGATCTTATCCTGGTTCACTCCAGGCAATGAATTCCATTTTGACCGATCACTCATCCCTATATATAACCAACTAGAGCCACCACACG
The DNA here is from genome assembly GCA_949673435.1 of Macaranga tanarius. NCBI lineage: Eukaryota > Viridiplantae > Streptophyta > Magnoliopsida > Malpighiales > Euphorbiaceae > Macaranga > Macaranga tanarius. The sequence continues at coordinate 2,980 of CATIWO010203809.1, forward strand.
TCATATACCTATACATGGCTAGCATAGGTATGTAAGCGGTAACAAACTCTAACCAACCATATGTGGATGACCGTGTCGCCTCAGATCAAAGGACCATATGCACAATTATGTCCAAGATTGTGATTGTTGACTAAAGTAAATTCCCAAGCAATCACAAATCTTGTGTCACTGTTTAATCCACTCATCACATGAGTATCCACATATCTATTATAATATTTTATACCAAGTAGCATGAGACTCACTACCTCCCACTATCAGTATCATATACTGATCAAAGAAAATGGAGAGAGGTGATAGTCTAAGGGTTAATACTACTTTTATACTAATCTACCAACTATGAACATTTATAGTATATGTACTAAATGAGTTTGTCACTCATATTATCAACTTTTGATAATAAACTCATTTAAAATAATACTAAAGGTAAATATTTAAATAAACAAACACTTTATCTAAAAGAATATATTATTGCCAAAATGGATTAATATACAATATTTGCATACAAAATGGCCCTAGAGCACATCTATACTAACATGTTGAAGAAATCTCTCTATGGGTTGAAGCAATCTCCAAGACAGTGGTACAAGAGGTTTGATGCTTTTATGACTACACACGGGGTTTAGACGTTGCAACTATGATAGTTATATCTATTTCAGGAAGAACTGTGATGGGCCTTTTATTTATCTTCTTCTCTATATTGATGACATGTTGACTGTTGAGTGCCGAATTTGAGATGAAGGATTTGGGTGAGGCAAAGAAGATCCTTGGCATGGAGATTGTGACAGATAGGAAGGCTGGCTCGTTGTATCTTAGTCAAAGAGGATACATTAAGAAGGTTTTGCGAAGGTTTAATATACACAATTGTAAACCTATAAGTTCTCCGTTCGCTTTACATTTTAAGCTTTTAGCTTTATTTTGTCTACAGTCAGATGATGAGATCGAGTATATGACTCGAGTCCCTTACTCTAGTATGGTTGGTTTCCTTATGTATGCCATGGTTTACACTCGTCCGAATTTATCGCATGCCGTGAGTTCAATAAGTAGATACATGGCTAATCTGGGGAAAGAGCATTGGAAAATAGTTTAAAGGATCTGCTGCTACTTGCGTAGCCCTTTGGAAGTGTGTTTGCATTTTGGGAGATGTAGAGATAGGTTGTTGGTTATGTGGATTCAGATTTTGCTGGTGATTTTGACAAGAGAAGATCATTGACCGGTTATGTGTTTAGTTGTAGCACCCTTCATGTACCACATATAAGTGTCTAAACAACAAATAAACATATGGCACATAAAAAATTTTCTGAAAAGATATATGTAGTATACAAAATTTTATTTGATACATTGTAAATACTCAAAATATAAAATTACATAATACTAAAATATACATATGAATTCAGTTCAAAATACTCAAATGTCAAAATATTTATGTGATCATATTGATAGAGATGTCGACACCAAGTCTGCCTTTGACACACCTGAGCTCACAAGAAATATGCTTCAAGCTTTCTAATCAATCGAAGCCTGAAAACCACAATTGTAAAGGAATGAACTTGCAACTCAATAAACAATTATAAAGATAAGCATATACATATAGTTCTCCTCAAGAACTAATTAAGGAGAAAATATTACAATAATAAATGTTTAGACTACGCGGTCTTGAACACGCCCGTGTTCAAGCCCGTTTTCTCCACTATTCGAAAGGTACAAATGTACACGGCCATGAATACTCTTGGGTCTCTGCCCGTGTTCAATACTGCCTAAAGTTACACAAACATTCACGGCTAAGGTCACGCCCGTGTCATTGCCCGTATTCCACACTGCCCAAAAATCATACAACCATAAAAATATACACGGATAAGGACACGCCCGTGTCTTTGCCATGTAGCTCTCGGTCCAAAACTCATACAAATCCGAATTTAAACACGGTTATGAATATGCCCATGTACATATCCGTATTCCTTACAGGTCTAAATGTAACCCTTGTACACAGCCATGTCCTAACCTAAAATAAGTTGTGTCCTGCTACACGGTCTGAGACACGTCCGTGTCTCGACCCATTTCCTCAACATAATAATTTATTTATTGCACATTAGGCTTTGCTATAAAAACCTAATGATAAAAGCATAATTTACGAGGAATCTACTAAAAGTTAGTAGAACCTCTCTTAAAATATAGTCATCTCCCTACTAAAGTACGGCCAATCCTTTATTAAAAGGCACTACTATTCCTCATTCACATCATCAATAACAATTACCAATTTATTATATATACGTACGAGTGTGTATGAAGACCATCACCCAACCATAACCATTACATTTGCAACTCATTATTTTCACTTTCAATCCACACATTCAATATATATGCAGATATGGTATAATATGGTGCAAAAATGAATGTTTATGCAAGTTAGTATTTAGCCAGAGTTCTCAACACAAGTCGCACACGCTTCACACAAAGCTCACTTTTTCTTTCCTTTCTCTTTTTCTTTTCTTTTTTTTTTCTTTTTCATATATATTTTTTTCTTTTTCATATACCCATGGCCATTCCTGAGACTCTCTACCTAGCTCAATCTCAGATCTCACACGTATATATATAATATGAATGGCCACATCTGAGACTCTCTGCCCATCTTAGTCACAGATCATGGAGGCTCTCTGCCCAGCTCAGTCTCCACACAGACACGTTTTCCTCACATTCCTCACATCATGCAATATGCATGTATTTCAATCATTCTTACGTAACTTTACTAACAAACTTTCATCCATTTTTCTCATCATTTCTTTCTTAAGGAAAGTAATTTCCTCATCTTATAAGAATAAATAATTAGTCTTTATCAAAATATAGTTCACTAATTCATAATCAACATATAATTGTTCTTCATCATCATTGTTCAATATAAATAGAAGTAATGCCATCATAATATACTATTTAATTCATCAATTTATCCTCTTTCAACTCCTAAGATATTATTCTTTATAAAATAATCAATACTGATACAAATTCTGGGTATAATTAAATTTCAAATCTGCCTTCTAATACTAAATAATTGCCATTATTTCTGAAACACCTTAGAAAATTCTATAACTATAATTTCATCCATTCTTTTCGGATTAATCTTTACTAAATCTTCAAAATTCATTAAATAGATTTCTTGCCTATTCCAAATTACATATGGTATAATCGCAATTGGAATCAACAAACATATACAATTTCTTCTTCACCCACTATCTCTATATTTCTCTACTCCCAAATATGTATGACTATCTCTTTTCATAATAAATTATAATGTCATGATAATTTTATACCCAATTTACTATTTTTCTTCCAACTCCATAACTATTAAGTTCACACATTTCATAACAGATAATAGTTCTAAACAAAATTCTTATCACCATTTTTCTTTTCTTATTTAGTTGTGATCTTCCATCACTTCTTGTAAATGGACAATCTTTAACAAATTAATCTGATTCTATACAATCATAACATATCCTTTGTTCAGAATCCTAGCACTTACCTGAATGTTTCTTACTACCATCATTGTAATTGCAACCCAGAAATATTATACCACTCATAAATTTATCATCAACTTTTCATCTTATAAATTCTCCAAGATCCCTATTAAGTATTTCCTTCATTAGTTAACCGAACAAACACTCACTATATCCTCTAAATTCATTTTGTTGATACCTAGATTCTTTTAGCTTCTAAAGCTCTCTCTCTCTCTGTCTCTCTCTCTTTCTCTTAAATCTTTAAATTCAAACCTTTCTCAAATCTCTCAAATTGTGCCACATAATCAGTCACGAATGAATCATTTTGCCTCAATTATAGAATTTAATCTTCATTCTATCTCTATATTCCTCTGAAATATATCTCTCTCTAAATGCTTTAAAAGAAAAGTCTATTCAATTCATAGTTATTAGCACATTTTCACTTCCCAATATTGTCTTCTACCAGCTTAGAGCATCTTGTTTAAACAATAATACTGCATAACTAAGTCTCCTTGCATCAATATAATTAATTGAATCTAGAATCACTAAGACTATAAAAACCTTTGCACTTTGCTTTTGTACATTCCATAGTTCTTATCGACAGTGCTATCTACTTACTTTTGACTCATTCTTCTCATCTCTTAATCTATTCACTAATATACAAGAACATGCATCTTATGGAGAGGTTATAAATAGAGATTGTTTCAAGCTCATATAAAGTATGTACCTGTATTTGTCTAAAATTTGACACTGATGACTCATTTGGCCTTTGGGTTGAGTTTGATGTCCTTCCATATTGACATAGGCAATGCATATCAACTATATATCATCCATGACTTATGCATAATATGCCATGAATGCATCATGTTTTATATCCCGAGGAAATCTAATCCCCGCTCTGATACCACTTAATGTAGCACCCTCCAAGTACCACATACAAGTGTCCAAACAACAAACAAACACGTGGCATCTGAAAATATTTCTCAAAAGATATACGTATTATACAAAATTCTATTTGATACATTGTAAATACTAAAAATATAAAGTTACATAATACTAAGATATACTTATGAACTCAGTTCAAAATGCTCAAATGTGAAAATGCTTATATGATCATGTGGATGGAGATGTCGACAGTAAACCTGCCTTTGACCCACCTGAGCTCATAAGAAATATACTTCAAGCTTTCTAATTAATCAAAGTCTGAAAACCACAATTCCAAAGGAATGAGCTTGTGACTTAATAAGTAATTATTAAGATAAGCATACATCTAGTTCTCCTCAAGAACTAATTAAGGAGAAAATATTAAAACAACAAATTTTTAGAGTACACAGCCTTAAACAGGCCCATGTTCTAGCTAGTTTTCTCCACTGTCCAAAATGTACAAATGTACACAGCCATGAACACTTCTGGGTCTTTGCTCGTGTTCAATATTGCCTAAAGTCACATAAATATACACGGCTAAAGTCACGCCCGTGTCGTTGCCCGTGTTCCACATTGCCCAAAAATCATATAACCATGAAAATATACACGGTTAAGGGCATGCCTGTGTCTTTGCCCGTGTAGCTCTCGGTCCAAAACTCACACAAATCTGAATTTAAACACGTTTACGAACACACTCTGTGTACATACTCATATTCCTCTCGGGTCCAAATGTAGCCTTTGTACATGGCCATGTCCTAACCTAAAATAAGCCGTGTCCTGCTACATGGTCTGAGACACGCCCATGTCTTGACCCATTTCCTCAATATAATAATTCATTTATTGTACACTAGGCTTTATCATAATAACCTAACGACAAAAGCATAATTTACGAGGAATGTACTAAAAATTTGGCCATTCCTGAGTCTTTTTGCCCAGCTCAGTCTCAGATCTCACACATATATATATAATATGAATGGCCACATCTGAGACTCTCTGCCCCGCTCATTCTCAAATTGTGGAGGCTCTCTGCCCAACTCAGTCTCTACACACACACGTTTTCCTCACATTCCTCACATCATGTCATATGTATGTATTTCAATCATTCTCACAATATATCACAATGCATATGTACAATTATATCATCACAATTTAACACCTTTTTCATTTCTCATCATTTCCATTTCTCGTAGTGAATCATAATTCACCTTTCTCACAAGCAATACATATCAATTCATACCACATCAAGTGGCTTGCACTCATAGGTGTCACTATTTACAATTCATCATTTCACATGCTCAATTAACCATTCAATGGTCTTACAATAATATATATACATATATTCATCATGCTTTCTCACAACAACATATTCTTATATATACACTCATTATTCTTGCCACTTAAATAGCATACACAAATCAATATAGTTAAATAACTATAGTTAATTGAAAATTACTATATATAAGCATTATAATAATAATTACTTACCTCAAGCCTTCAACTCGTTCTTAAATAAAAGCTCCCTCTAATGAATAAAGTCTTCTCTAGTCTATCAACTCCTACATATAATCATGTGCCCATTTAAACAAGCAAGCATAACAATTCACCTTAAAATCATGAAAGGGCAACTAGATACTTGAAGTTCAATGTGTCCAAATAATTCACACACAAGTCCAAAAATCATGAATTTAATATTAATGTAAGAATTATGAGTTTTTTTTATCAATTCCAATTAGAATTACTAAAATCAGACATGTACAAAATAATCTATGAATTTTTTATTAAAATTGGGTAAACCAAGGTCGATAGCAGGAGCAAGAAAATATTAAACCCTGTTAGACCATCTTAATAGCAATTTCACTCAAGGTCAAAATACAAAAATTGTAGAAAACTCTCTCAAGTTTTTAAAGCATCTGACTTTGCTCAATTTTGAGTTCTAAAACTCTAGATATCACTATATAACAATCACACAAGAAAATTCACAAACTAGCCTGTATGTTACTACTGATATATTTGATTAATAAAGTTCATAATACTTTTAAGAATCATAGACACCTCTTAAAATCACCAAATTTATACAAACTCTACCTATATGGGTCTAATTTTATTTTCAATTAAAATCACATAATTTGCATATCAAGAGAATTAATTATGGATTTTTAAGTCCATTTGGGTAGAACAGAGCATCAGCTTGAGTAATAAAATATATGGCCTGATTCGACCCTCTTAACAGCAGATTCAATGTAAGCATTAAACATAAACATTTTAGAGGACTCTTTGAAGTTTCTATAAAATCTAACCATACTTAAATCAGAGCTCTATAGCTCCAGTTATGGTCAAAACAATAGGACTAAAAACAGTGGAATCAGAATCCGAATTTACTAAAAATCAAAACTCAACTTCAAACAACAAAAACACAAGCAAAGCTTACCGATTTTAGCTCCAATAGCTAGTAGATCTCCTATAGCTTCCCAAAACCCTTGCTAGACAACTTCAACAAGCTCCAAATCTCTCCAAAAAATCTATCACAAACACTCTCTTATCTTCCTCACAAATATCTACAAATTCTTCACCACAAATGCACAAATGCACTCACACAAACTCTAGCCAATCAAATATAATCATTTGCGCCTCCTTAAAATCTCCTCCATTAATACATAATTATCACCTAAAATATTAATAATAATAATAATAATAATAATATATACACATTTGTCACCTCATAATTAATATAATAATAATACTCTAATTAAATATCAACCAAATATCTCCATAATTATCTCCCTAGCCCCATAATGAAATGGGACAAATATACAATAGCTCCTAACTTTCTATTATGACAATTCACTCCAAACTTTTTTTACAATTTAGTCCCTCTCTACACTTATACACATTCTCAAACTTAAATGAAGTCCTCTATCTACTATGCATAAAATGAAATATACACATCATAATTACGTATGCTAGAGGATGGGTGTTATATTAGCATTTGTGGTCGTGCTATTACTTGGAAGGTAACATTGTAAGCTTTAGTTGCATTGTCTACTACGGAAGCTGAGTATATGGCCATTACTGAAGCCGTTAAAGAGGTCATTTGGTTAAAGGGATTATTTGGAGAGCTTTGTGATGATTTGAAGCTCATCTCATTATTTTGTGATAGTCAGAGTACTATTTTTTTCACCAAAGATCAGATATTCCATGAGAGGACTAAGCACATTGATGTTCGCTATCACTTTGTATGAGAAGTTGTTGTAAAGAGTGATGTGGTTATGAAAAGATCAGTACTCATGATAATGTCGTCGACATGTTGACTAAATCACTTCCTTTGTCCAAGTTTGTGCACTGCTTGGACTTGGTTGGTATTTTGCATTCTCGTTGAGTAGTGCCCATTAGGGGCATGTTGGAAGAGGCGGAGTTTATATTATTGTTTGCGTTGTGAGTGTTTAAGTTTGAATTGATACATGGAAATTCATGTTAAGGTGGAGATTGTTGTATTTTGTGACATGAATTTTAGTGGAAGATATGTTGGCTTCGCCATTTGGATAAGTTTTAGATATTTTGAACGAGTTTGGAATGTGTTTTCTCATGTTAGAGGCAGACATGGCTTGAGACATGATCATATCTCAAGGTGTGTCGAGTGATATTTTATTTAGTGAGGAATACGAGTTGGGATACGGCATAACACAAGCCGTGTTGAAATCTACTTATTTGTCCAGAATGGTGCACGGGGAGCGACACGGCCATACTCCAAGTCGTGTCGTATCTAGTTTACACTCTGAAAAGCAACACGCGTTGCAACACGACATGACACAAGCTGTGTTGTATGCAGTGTTGTCTAAATCCATTTAGGAAGCATTTTTCTTCTTATTTTCTCTCCACAAACACTATAAATAAGCCTTGTATCGATTAGGGGTTAAGGAATTCGGCCTATTTATCATTGTTAGCCATCTAAACACTCTTTGTATGCTAATTTTACAATCATAGTGAAATTTCTTCTCCTCTGCCTGTGGTTTTTACCCATATTGGGATTTTTTATGTAAATCTTTGTATCTATTCTCTATTTCTTTTGGTTACTATTATTTATGTATTTATTTGTATTCGCCTATTACTTTCGCTGTGACTTTAACAAACTAGTATCGGAGCTAAGATTATTTTTCCCGCATTTGATATTGCCGTTGTCTGATTTCAACAATGGCTTCGTTAAAGTATGATATTCCACAATTAGATTATAGTATAAGATTCATACTGTGGCAGGTTAAGATGCGTGTTGTCTTTGCACAGATAGAGTTAGATGATTATATTTTAGGGTTTGATCAGATGCCTGCGTCATGGACAGATAATGTAAAGAAACGTAAAGATCGTAAAGCATTAACACAAATACATCTGCATTTATCGAATACTATTTTGCAGGATGTATTAAAGGAGAAGACCTTGACTTCGTTGTGGGAGAAGTTGGTGCAGATATGCATAAAGAAATCTCCCCCTAGCAAGATGCATCTAAAGTAGCATTTGTATTCTCATCATATGGTGGAAGGTATGTCCCTTGAGGATCACTTAACTATGTTTAAGGAAATTGTCTCTAACTTGGAGAGTATGGAGCTCAATGTGGCGGATAAGGACTTAGCCTTAATTTTACTATGCTCCTTACCTCCATCTTATAGAAACTTTATTGAGACTCTATTGTATAGTCGTTAAAAAATCTCTTTAGAAGAGGTTTTTAAGGTATTATATTCCAAGGAGCAGGTTAAATAGTTGGTGGTTAACCCAAAGACTCATGGAGAGAGTCTTATTGTTAGAGAAAGGACGAGTAAGAGAGGTTCAGGGGATGAGAATAGAGGAAGGTCTAAGTCAAAGAGCAAAACCATGAAGTGCTATTACTACAAGAAGAAGGGTCATGTCAAGGCTGAGTATTTTAAGTTAAAGAATAGGACTGAGAGAGGTGATCATAAGGGTAAAAAGCAGAAAATTTCAATGAGGCCAGTGTTGTTGAAGATGTAAAAGATTTAGACAATCAAGGAGATCTTCCTGTTATCTCTAACAGTAGGGTGAATTCAACACATGACTGGATTTTAGACTCCGCCTACATATTCTATAGGACTCCTAATCGGAAATGGTTTACAACCTATGAACTGAGAGATATGGAGATTGTTTTGATGGGGAATGATGCCCCATGTAAGATTGTTAGCATTGGAACGGTCAGGGTTAAGATGCATGATGGGATCATCAGAACACTTGAGGGTATTCGGCACATTTCTGATTTGGGCTGAAATCTTATTTTAGTTTTCACCTTCGATAGTGAAGGTTACAGTTATTTAGGTAGAGGTGGAGTGTTGAAGATCACGAAGGGCTCTCTAGTTGTGATGAAGGAACATTTAAGGCATGCCAAGTTGTACGTCTTAGAAGGTTTGATCATTTTAGGTGATACAACCATCACCTTATCCGAATTAGATAAAACTACAATTTGGCATTTACGATTAGGCCATATGAGTGAGAATGGTCTAGCTAAGTTGAGTAAAAGAGGACTAATTGATGGTCATATTGGGAAATTGGAGTTTTGTGAGCACTGCGTGTTTAGGAAACATAAAAGGGTGAGTTTTAGTAAGGGCATTCATAACATAAAAGGAATACTAGACTATGTTCATTTAGACCTTTGGGGTTATCCTAAGTTCCTACTAAGGGTAGTGCAAGCTATATGCTAACGGTCATTGATGATTACTCGAGGCAAGTTTGGGTGTTTGTTTTAGGCAAAAGAGTGAGGTGTTTACCACTTTCAAGCAGTGGAAGACCATGATTGAGAAATAGACTGGAAAATAAGTAAAGGGTCTCCGTACTGACAATGGTTTAGAGTTTTGTTTGGGTGAGTTTAACTCATTTTGTAAGTCCGAGGGAATTGTTAGGCATTTGACAGTTTCGGATACTCCACAATAAATTGGTATGGCTGAATGTATAAATAGGATATTAATAGAGAAGGTTCGGTGTTGGCTTTCTAATTTCGGATTATTGAAGTCATGTTAGGCTGAAGCTGCTATAACAACCTATTTTCTTATAAACCGTTCTCCCTCAACGGCGATAGACAAGAAAAATCCGGAAGAAGTATGGTCTAGTACTCCTCCTGTCCTGCTTATGCTCATATTGATAATGGTAAATTAGAACCTAGGTTTAGAAAATGTGTTTTGCTTAGTTATATGTCTGGTGTTAAGGGATATAAGCTTTGGTGTCCCGAGTTTAGTAAGATTATTATAAGTCATAATGTAATCTTTGATGAAACTCTTATGCTTTGTAATCAGTCTTCTAGAGATAAGTGTGATGAGTCTATGCAGCAGCAAGATGCAGACATTAAGTTGGAGTTTCCATTTGGGGAAGAATCCACACCAAAAGCTACATCATATGAGAGTTTATAGGTGATTGAGGTTGAGGTAGCTACCACACCTCAGTACTCTATTATGAGGGATAGACCTAGGAGGCCCATTGAACCACCACAAAGGTATGCTAAAGCGGATATGGTAGCTTATGCGTTAAATATAGCTGAGGATATTAATGCCCATGAGGAACCATCTACCTATAAGGAGGTAATCAGTTGTGTGGATTCAGAAAAGTGGTTGATTTCCATGCATAAGGAGTTGGAATCTCCACACAAAAATGGCACATGGATGTTAGTGAAGTTACCTAAAGGTAAGAAGGTTGTTTGGTGCAAGTAGGCGTTCAAGAAGAAAGAAGGCACTATGGGTATTGATGATGCTAGATAGAAGGCGAGACTTGTTGTTAAAGGCTATAGTCAAATTCTGAGTGTAGATTACACTGATGTATTCTTTTTTGTTGTGAAATATAGCTCTATTCGAGCTTTACTTGGGATTGTTGCTAGGCATAATCTTGAGTTGGAATAAATGGATGTCAAAACGATATTCTTACATGGAGCACTTGAGGAGGACATCTACATAGAGTAGCCAGAGGTTTTTATTGCTTTAGAAAAGGAGGACCATGTGTATTTATTGAAGAAATCTCTCTATGGGTTGAAGCAATCTCCAAGGCAGTGGTACAAGAGGTTTGATGCTTTTATGACTACACACAGGGTTTAGACGTTACAACTATGATAGTTATATCTATTTCAGGAAGAACTGTGATGGGTCTTTTGTCTATCTTCTTCTTTATGTTGATGACATGTTGACTGCAGCTAGAGATAAAAAAGAAATTAGAAAGGTAAAATCTCAGTTGAGTGCCGAATTTGAGATGAAGGATTTGGGTGAGGCAAAGAAAATCCTTGGCATGGAGATTGTGAGAGATAGAAAGGCTGGCTCATTGTATCTTAGTTAAAGGGGATACATTAAGAAGGTTTTGCGAAGGTTTAATATGCACAATTGTAAACCTGTAAGTACTCCATTGGCCTTACATTTTAAGCTTTTAGCTTTGTTAAGTCTACAATTAGATGATGAGATCGAGTATATGACTCGAGTCCCTTACTCTAGTGTGGTTGGTTTCCTTATATATGCTATGGATTGCACATGTCTGAATTTGTCACATATCGTGAGTTCAATTAATAGATACATGGCTAATCTAGGGAAAGAGCATTAACAGTTCAAAGGATCCCTCGCTACTTACATGGCTCTTTGAAAGTTTGTTTGTATTTTGGGAGATGTAAAGATGGGGTTGTTGGTTATGTGGATTCGTATTTTGCTGGTGATTTTGACAAGAGAAGATCATTGACCAGTTATATGTTTAGCTGTAGCACCCTCCAGGTACCACATACAAGTATCCAAATAACAAATAAACACATGGCACATAAAATTTTTTCTCAAAAGATATATGTATTATACAAAATTCTGTTTGATACATTATACTCAAAATATAAAGTTACATAATACTAAAATATACACATGAACTCAGTTCAAAATGCTTAAATGTCAAAATGCTTATGTGATTATATGGATGGAGATGTCGACACCAAGTCTACCTTTGACACACCTGAGCTCATAAGAAATATACTTTAAGCTTTCTAATCAATTGAAGCCTGAAAACTACAATTGCAAAGGAATGAACTTGCAACTCAATAAGCAATTATAACGATAAACATATATATAGTTATCCTCAAGAACTAGTTCGAGCCCATTTTCTCTACTATCCGAAATGTACAAATGTACACGGCCATGAACACCCTCGGGTCTCTGCCCGTGTTCAATACTGCCTAGAGTCATACAAAAATTCACGGCTAAGGTCACGCCCGTGTCATTGCCCGTGTTCTACACAGCCCAAAAATCATACAACCATGAAACCATACATGGAAAAGGACATGCCCATGTCTTTGCCATGTAGCTCTCGGTCCAAAACTCGCACAAATCCGAATTTAAATACGGTTACGAACACACCCGTGTACATACCCGTATTCCTCGCGGGTCCAAATGTAACCCTTGTACACGGCTATTTCCTAACCCAAAATAAGCCGTATCCTGCTACACGATTTGAGACACGCCCGTGTCTCGACCCATTTCCTTAACATAATAATTTATTTATTGCACACTAGGCTTTACAATAATAACCTAATGATAAAAGTACAATTTACGAGGAATCTACTGAAAAGTTAGCAGAACCTCCCCTAAAATATAGTCATCTCCCTACTAAAGTAGGGCCAATCCTGCAATAAAACAATGACACTACTATTCCTCATTCACATCATTAGTAACAATTATCAATTTATCATATATACATACGGGTGTGTATGAAGGCCATCACCCAACCATAACCATCACATTTGCAACTCATTATTCTCACTTTCAATCTACACATTCAACATATATGTAGATATGGTGCAAAAATGCATGTTTATGCAAGTTAGTATCCAGCCAGAGTTCTCAACACAAGTCGCACACATTTCACACAAAGCTCACTTTTTCTTTTCTTTTTCTTTTTTTTTCTTTTTCATATATATTTTTTTCTTTTTCATATACCCATGGCCATTCCTGAGACTCTCTCCCCAGCTCAATCTCAGATCTCACACGTATATATATATAATATGAATGGCCACATCTGAGACTCTCTACCCATCTCAGTTCCAGATCGTGGAGGCTCTCTGCCCAGCTCAGTCTCCACACACACACGTTTTCCTCACATTCCTCACATCATGCCATATGCATGTATTTCAATCATTCTCACAATATATCACAATGCATATGTACAATTATATTATCACAAATACCCTTTTCATTTCTCATCATTTCCATTTCTCATAGTGAATCACAATTCACCTTTCCCATAAGCAATGCATATCAATTCATACCACATCAAGTGGCTTGCACTCATAGGTGTCACTATTCATGATCCATCATTTTCAATCGACCATTCAATGGTCTCATAATAATATATATACATATATTCATCATGCTTTCTCATAACAACATATTCATATATATATACTCATCATTCTTACCACTTAAATGGCATACACAAATCAATATAGTTAAATAACTATAGTTACTTGAAAATTACTACATGTAAGTATTATAAGAATAATTACTTACCTCAAGCCTTCAACTCCTTCTTAAATAAAAGCTCCCCCTAATGAATAGAGTCTCCTATAGTTCTATCAACTTCTACACACAATCATGTGCCTATTTAAACAAGCAAGCATAGCAATTCACCCTAAAATCACAAAAGGGCAACTAGATACTCAAAGTTCAATGTGTCCAAATAATTCACACGCAAGTCCAAAAATTATGAATTTAATACTGATACAAGAATTATGAGTCTTCTATAAATTTCAATTAGAATTACTCAAATCAGACATGTACAAAATAATCTATGAATTTTTTATTAAAATCGGGTGAAACAGGGCTGACAGTAGGAGTAAGAAAATATTAAGCCCTGCCAGACCATCTTAATAGCAATTTCAGCTCAAGGTCAAAATACAAAAGTTATAAGAGACTCTCTGAGGTTGTTAGAGCATCTGACTTTGCTCAATTTTGATCTTTAAAACTCTAGGTATCACTATATAACCATCACGTAAGATAATTCACAAACCAGCCTATATGTTACTGCTAGCATGTTTGATGCATAAAGTTCATATTGCTCTTAAGAATCATAGACACCTCCTAAAATCACCAAATTCATACAGACTCTACCTATATAGGTCTAATTTTATTTCCAATTAAAATCACATAATTTTCATTTGAAGAGAATTAATTATGGATTTTTAAGTCCATTCGGGTAGAACAGAGCATTAACTTAAGCAATAAAATGTCTGGCCTGATTCGACCCTTTTAACAGCAGATTCAATTTAAGCACAAAATATAAACATTTTAGAAGACTCTCTGAAGTTTCTATAGAATCTAACCATGCTTAAATCAGAGCTTTATAGCTCAAGTTATGGTCAAAATAAGAGGACTAAAAATAGAGGAATCAGAATTTGAATTTACCAAAAATTAAAACTCAACTTCAAACAATAAAAATACAAGCAAAGCTTACCAATTTGGCTCCAATAGCTAGTAGATCTCCCATAGCTTTCCAAAACCCTTGCTAAACAACTTCAACAAGCTCCAAATCTCTCCAAAAAATCTATCACATACACTCTCTTATCTTCCTCATAAATCTCTACAAAATTTTCACCATAAATACACATATACACTCACACAAACTCTAGCCAATCAAATATAACCATTTGTCCCTCCTTAAAGTCTCCTCCATTAATACATAATTATCACCTAAAATATTAATAATAAAAACAATAATAATATATACACATTTATCACCTAATAATTGATATAATTATAATACTCTAATTAAATATCAACTAAATATCTCCACAATTATCTCCCTAGGTCCTTAATGAAATAGAACAAATATACAATGGCCTCTAACTTTCTATTATGACAATTCACTCCAAACTCTTCTTCCAATTTAGTCCCTCTCTACACTTATACACATTCTCAAACTTAAATGAAGTCCTCTATCTACTATGCATAAAATAAAATACATACATTATAATTACGTATACTAGAGGGCGGGTGTTATATTTTTTCCATCCTTAAAGAAAATTTTGTCCTCGAAATTAATCACTCATCGTCTTCCAAGAATAAATATGGGTATTTCTACTCCATTAGTTCTTCTACTTTCTATGTCGCTCCTTTAGGTGAATGATAACCTCACCTCACTTTTACTATTTGAGTCCCTTTATTCCTCAATCGCTTCACCCTTCGATCTAGAATTTCTATCGATTCTACCTCATAAGTCAATCCATCAGAAATCTCTATCCCAAGCTCCTGTATCATGTGACTAGGATCCGATCTTTACTGTCTTAACATAGATACATGGAATACATCATAAATAGGAAATAATTTCCTTAGCAAAGCCAATTTATATGATAATATTCTACTCTTTCCCACAGTTTTATAGTATCCCACATATTTCGGACTAAATTTTCCTTTCCTTTTAAATTCTAAAATTCCCTTCTTAGCTTTTCCAAAGCTATGCATACTTTCCCACACTCAGATGAGGCTCAAAGCAACTCAGAAATACTTCAAAACATACTTAACATTATCAATTCATTCCCCATCAACTCATATATAAAAGATTATATATATAGTCAAATATGTGCAATTGCACTTCATCAACTCTAATACCTACATTCATCAATTCTATACTGAACAATTATAAAATATATTAAATAAAAAATTGAGTATACATCACACAAATTTCATATCTCAATACTATATTTAATATTTGCATTCATCTCAACAATAAGGATAGCATTTCATAATAGTTCACATAAATGCAAAGATTCACACCATTACATTTTATTCTTATCGTTTGGTATCATTTGCCTCGTTGATGGACACTTAATCAATCAACTTATTAACATTTCACATAGTCGATAGTCATAAAACTAATCGACATATTTATATTTACTCATAAACATATCTCCATTTATCTCCAATGAATCAAACTCACATTCATAATATATACACACTTACAACTATAATTCCAATACCATCACATATCATAACACAACTCAAGTAACATAATTTATCAAAAATACTCATCACAATAACTCATATGCTCCATCATAATCACACAAAGATAATGAACAAATAAGATTTACACATTTCCTTTATTATCAATCTGAGTCTATAACATTCATATGCATTCTTATTATTTATAGCATATATATAATACCAAGTTCACAATATACTCAATTGGTATATCATACAATCAATACCAAGTCCACATATAATTCTTAATATATCAACTCCTAAATAAGATTTATATTCTATTAAGAAAATTAACATATCCTTGCATTTTATCCATTATATCTAATAACTACTTACTCAAATACTTTCCACCTCACAAGCGAGAGTTCTTCCTTGCTCTTTATGGCTCCTACATAAAAACACACATCCAATACATATACAATACATCTTACTTACACTCTAATTCAGTCCATTATCTACAATTCGATTATAACAAAATCATGCACACAAATCTCACAATTCTGATTTTCTACAGGAATGGGCATTATGAATTTGTTTTAATACTGTTGGTAGTTACAATTTCTACAAAGACTGATATTCTATTTCCATACATCAACTCTTCCATGTTGCTTTCCTTGTTGATCACTCACAATAAGAATTTGAATTTTATGACATCTTGATTATCTTGACTCAATTCTTTATGAGCATAAACACGTTTCAACTTCTATAATTTTTCATAATTAATGTCTTCCAACTCTCTCAAATCTAGCTAATAATAAAGAGCTCTAGATCATAAGTTGAAGAAGTCTCCTCATATGATCATGACTGTCTGAATATATAGACTATTACTCTTTCTCTTGTATTCACACATATTATGTCCTTTATCTTAAAACCTTAACATAAATCACATAACTTCTGTAACTTTGCTAATAAACTTTAATCCATTTCCCTCATCATTTCTTTCTTAAGGAAAGTAATTTTCTCATCTCATAAGAATAAATAATTAATCTTCTTCAAAATATAGTTCAATAATTCATAATCAACACATAATTGTTCTTCATCATCCTTGTTCAATATAAACAGAAGTAATGCCATCATAATATACTATTTAATTCATCAATTTATCCTTTTTCAACTCTCAAGATACTATTCTTTATAAAATAGTCAATAATGATACAAATTCTAGGTATAATTAAATTCCAAATCTGCCTTCTAATACTGAATAATTACCATTATTTTTGAAACGCTTTAAAAAATTCTATAACTATAATTTCATCGATTCTTTTCGGATTAATCTTTACTAAATCTTCAATATTCATTAAATAGGCTTCTTGTCTATTTCAAATCACATATGGTATAATCGTAATTGGAATCAACAAACATGTATAATTTTTTCTTCACCCACTATCTTTATGTTTCTCTACTCCCGAATATGTATGACTATCTCTTTCCACAATAAATTATAATATCATGATAATTTTATACCCAATTTACTATTCTTTTTCTAACCCTATAACTATTAAGTTCACACATTTCATAACAAATAATAGTTCTAAACAAAATCCTTATCACTATTTTCTTTTCTTCATTAGTTGTGATCTTCGATCACTTCTTGTAAATGGACAATATTTAACAAATTAATATGATTCTCAACAATCATAACATATGCTTTGTTTAGAATCTTAGCACTTATCTAAATGTTTTTACTACCATCGTTGCAATTGCAACCCAGAAATATTATACCACTCATAAATTTACCATTAACTTTTCATCTTATAGATTCTCCAAATTCCCTATTAAGTATTTCCTTCATTAGTTAACCGAACAAATACTTACTATATCCTATAAATTCATTTTGTTGATACCTAGATTCTTTTAGCTTCTAAAGCTCTCTCTCTCTATATTTGTCTCTCTCTCTCTTAAAGCTCTAAATTTAATCCTCTCTCAAATCTCTCAAATTGTGCCTCATAATCGGCCACGAATGAATTATTTTGCCTCAATTATAAGAATTTAATCTTCTTTCTATCTCTATATTCCTCTGAAATATATCTCTCTCTAAATGCTTTAAAAGAAAAGTCTATTCAATTAATAGTCATTAGTATATTTTCACTTCCGAGTATTGTCTTCTACCAGCTTAGAGCATCTTGTTTAAATAATAATAATGCATAACTAAGTCTCCTTGCATCAATATAATTAATCGAATCTAGAATCACTAAGACTGTAAAAACCTTTGCACTTTGCTTTCGTATATTCCATAGTTCTTATCAATAGTGCTATCTACTTGCTTTTAACTCATTCTTCTCATCTCTTAATCCATTTACTAATATACAAGAACATGCATCTTATGGAGAGGTTATAAATAGAGATTGATTCAAGCTCATACAAATTATGTACATGTATTTGTCTAAAATTTGACGCTGATGACTCATTTGGTCGATGGGTTGAGCTTGATGTCCTTCCATTCTGACATAGACAATGCATATCAACTATATGTCATTAATGACTTATGCATAATATGCCATAAATGCATCATATTTTATATCCTAAGGAAATCTAATCCCCGCCCTGATACCACTTAATGTAGCACCCTCCACGTACCACATACAAGTATCCAAACAATAAACAAACATGTGGCATATGAAAATTTTTCTCAAAAGATATATGTATTATACAAAATTTTGTTTGATACATTGTAAATACTCAAAATATAAAGTTAGATAATACTAAGATATACACATGAATTCAGTTCAAAATACTCAAATGTGAAAATACTTATGTGATCATGTGGATGGAGATGTCGACACCAAGCCTACCTTTGACCCACTTGAGCTCACAAGAAATATACTTCAAGCTTTCTAATCAATCGAAGCCTAAAAACCACAATTGAAAAGGAATGAGCTTACAACTCAATAAGCAATTATTAAAATAAGCATACATATAGTTCTCCTCAAGAAATAATTAAGGTGAAAATATTAAAACAACAAATTTTTAGAGTACACGGCCTTGGACAAGCCCGTGTTCAAGCCCGTTTTCTCTACTGTCCGAAATGTACAAATGTACACAGCCATGAAAACTTTCGGTCTCTGCCCGTGTTCAATATTGCCTAAAGTCGCACAAACATACACGGCTAAGGTCACGCCCGTATTGTTGCCCATGTTCCACACTGCCCAAAAATCATATAACCATGAAAACATACACGGTTAAGGGCATGCCTGTGTAGCTCTCGGTCCAAAACTCACATAAATCCGAATTTAAACATGTTTATGAACACGCCCCATGTACATACCCGTATTCCTCTCGGGTCTAAATGTATCCTTTGCACACGACCATGTCCTAACCCAAAATAAGTCGTGTCCTGCTACACGGTCTGAGACACGCCCGTGTCTTGACCCATTTCCTCAATATAATAATTCATTTATTGTACACTAGGCTTTATTATAATAACCTAATAACAAAAGCACAATTTATGAGGAATCTACACAAAATTTGGCAGAACTTTCTCTAAAATATAGTCATCTTCCTATTAAAGTAGGACCAATTCTACAATAAAATAACGACACTACTATTCCTCATTCACATCATCAATAATAATTACCAATTTATCATATATACATACGGGTGTGTATTAAGACCATCACCCTTCTATAACCATTATATTTGCAACTCATTATTCTCACATTCAATCCACACATTCAATATATATGCATATATGGTATGATATGGTGCAAAAATGTATGTTTATGCAAGTTAGTATTCGGCCGGAGTTCTCAACACACGTCGAACACATTTCACTCAAAGCTCACTTTTTCTTTCCTTTTTCTTTTTCTTTTCTTATTTTTTCTTTTCTTTTTCATATATTTTTTTTTCTTTTTCATATACCAGTGGTCATTCCTGAAACTCTCTGCCCAGCTCAGTCTCAGATCTCACACGTATATATATAATATGAATGGCCACATCTGAGACTTTCTGCCCAGCTCAGTCTCACATTGTAGAGGCTCTCTACCCAGCTCAGTCTTCACATACACATGTTTTTCTCACATTCCTCACATCGTGCCATATGTATGTATTTCAATCATTCTCACAACATATCACAATGCATATGAACAATTATATCATCACAATTCAACACCCTTTTCATTTCTTATCATTTCCATTTCTCATAGTGAATCATAATTCACCTTTCTCACAAGCAATGCATATCAATTCATACCACATCAAGTGGCTTGCACTCATAGGTGTCACTATTCACAATCCATCATTTCACATGCTCAATTGACCATTCAATGGTTTCACAATAATATATATATATATATATTCATCATACTTTCTCACAACAACATATTCTTATATATATACTCATCATTCTTACCACTTAAATAGCATACACAAATCAATATAGTTAAATAACTATAGTTATTTGAAAATTACTACATATAAGCATTATAATAATAATTACTTACCTCAAGCCTTCATCTCCTTCTTAAATAAAAGCTCCTCCTAATGAATAGAGTCTTCTCTAACTCTATCAACTCCTACACACAATTATGTGCCCATTTAAACAAGCAAGCATAGCAATTCACCCTAAAATTACACAAGGGCAACTAGATGCTTAAAGTTTAATGTGTCCAAATAATTCACACACAAGTCCAAAAATTTTGAATTTAATGCTGATACAAGAATTATGAGTTTTCTATCAATTCCAATTAGAATTACTCAAATCAGACATGTACAAAATAATCTATAAATTTTTTATTAAAATTAGATAAAACAGAGCTGATTACAGGAGCAAGAAAATGTTAAGCCCTATCAGACCATCTTAATAGCAATTTCACTCAAGGTCAAAACACAAAAATTATAGGAAACTCTCTGAAGTTTTTAAAGCATCTGACTTTGCTCAATTTTGAGTTATAAAACTCTAGATATCACTAAATAACCATCACACAAGAAAATTCACAAACCAGCCTATATATTACTGCTGAAATATTTGATGTATAAAGTTTATGATGCTCTTAAGAATCATAGACACCTTCTAAAATCACCAAATTTATACAAACTCTACCTATATGGGTCTAATTTTATTCCCAATTAAAATCATATAATTTACATATAAAAAGAATTAATTATGGATTTTTAACTCCATTCGGGTAGAGCAGAGTATCAGCTTGAGTAATAAAATATCTGGCCTGATTCGACCCTCTTAACAGCAGATTTAATATAAGCATAAAATATAAACATTTTAGAGGACTCTCTGATGTTTCCATAAAATCTAACCATGCTCAAATCAGAGCTCTATAGCTCAAGTTGTGGTCAAAATAATAGGACTAAAAGCAGAGGAATTAGAATCTGAATTTACCAAAAATCAACACTCAACTTCAAACAATAAAAACACAAGCAAAGCTTACCAATTTTGGCTCCAATAGCTAGTAGATCTCCTATAGCTTCCCAAAACCCTTGCTAGACAACTTCAACAATATCCAAATCTCTCCAAAAAAATATGTCACAAACACTCTCTTATCTTCCTCATAAATCTCTACAAATTCTTCACCACAAATACACATATACACTCATACAAACTCTAGCCAATTAAATATAATCATTTGCCCCTCCTTAAAATCTCCTTCATTAGTACATAATTATCACCTAAAATATTAATAATAAAAATAAAAATAATATATATACATTTGTCACCTCATAATTAATATAATAATAATACTCTAATTAAATATCAACCAAATATCTCCACAATTATCTCCCTAGCCCCGTAATGAAATGGGACAAATATACAATAGCCCCTAACTTTCTATTGTGATAATTCAGTCTAAACTTTTTTACAATTTAGTCTCTCTCTATACTTATATATATTCTCAAACTTAAATGAAGTCCTCTATCTACTATGTATAAAATGAAATACATACGTCATAATTACGTATGCTAGAGGATGGGTGTTACATTAGCATTTGTGGTTGTGCTATTAGTTGGAAGGCAGCATTGCAAGCTTCAGTTGTGTTGTCTACTACGGAGGTTGAGTATATGGCCATTACTGAAGCCGTTAAAAAGGTCATTTGGTTGAAGGGATTATTTAGAGAGCTTTGTGATGATTTGAAGCTCATGGCATAGTCAGAGTGCTATTTTTCTCACCAAAGCTCAGATGTTCTATGAGAGGACTAAGCACATTGATGTTCGCTATCACTTTGTACGAGAAGTTGCTGCAAAGAGTGATATGGTTATGAAAAGATCAGTACTCATGATAATCCCGCTGACATGTTGACTAAATCACTTCCTTTGTCCAAGTTTGTGCATTGCTTGGACTTGGTTGGTATTTCACATTCTCATTGAGTAGTGCCTATTGGGAGGCATGTTGGAAGAGGTGAAGTTTATGTTGTTGTTTGCGTTGTGAGTGTTTTAATTTGAATTGATACATAGAAATTCATGTCAAGGTAGAGATTGTTGTGTTTTGTGACATGAATTTTAGTGGAAGATATGTTGGCTTCACCTTTTGGATAAGTTTTGGATATTTTGGACGAGTTTGGAATGTGTTTTCTCATGTTAGAGGCAGACATAGCTTGAGACATGGCCGTATCTCAAGGTGTGTCGAGTAATATTTTGTTTAGTGAGGTACACTAGTTGGGACACAGCATGACACAAGCCGTATTGAAACCTGTTTATTTGTCCAAAATGGTACACGGGGAGCAACACGACCGTACTCCAAGCAGTGTAGTGTCTAGTTTACGCTCTGAACACGAGTTGCAACACGACATGACACAAGCCGCATTGCATGCAGTGTTGTCCAAATCTATTTGGAAAATGTTTTTCTTCTTATTTTCTCCTCACAAACACTATAAATAAGCCTTGTATCAATTAGGGGTTAAGGAATTCGGCCTATTCATCATTGTTAGCTGTCTAAACACTCTTTGTACGCTATTTTTACAATCATAGTAAAATATTTCCTCATCTTTCCGTGGTTTTTATCCATATTGGGGTTTTCCACGTAAATTTTTATGTCTATTCTCTATTTCTTTTGGTTGTTATTGTTTGTGTGTTTGTTTGCATTCGCCTATTGCTTCCGATACGACTCTAACAAAATTAAATTTAAATAATTCAGAATTTAAATTATTTATGACAATGCTGATTAAATTGCTGTCAATGTTTCATGTTTTTGTCTTTTCTAAAGAAAAAAGCAAGAAATTGAAACAATATTATCTAAATTACTTTTTATTATAAATTTAGTTAGTACTTTATATCACATGAATGTCTAGTACTTTTTAAAAATCACGAAAACAATTTAATTTAAAATTAATTTTGAGAGATGATAATATTTTAGAAGTTTTTTTTTTTTTTAGGAAATTTTAGAAGTTATATATACAAATAGATGCCATCTCTATCGAAAAATGAATAATTAAAAAAATGGATTATAAAGAAATATTATAAGAAAAAAAACTGGATTCTTAGCCTACTAAAAAAGAAAATAGAACTGCATTCAGAAAGAGCACCTATCATTTCCTAGAGTCGCCGGTCCAGATGGCTAGCAGGCAGAGAAGGGGTTGCATTATGTGGCTGTTTGGAGCCTACAGCACTGTTTGGACAAGCAAATGACAGTGAATTGTAATCTTAATTTAATACTGAGGTGCAGTAGGTGATTGGCCACAGTCCGCATACCAATTTGAATGGATCATGCAACAAATTATCAATTACCCTTAAATAAATAAATGACAAAGTATACACCTGTGGCTAAAGTAGCATTTAAACAAGGCTTATTGATAAAAAAAAATCTAAATGTTTGAAACCTTTTACAATTTAATTTCAAATTTTTATTTTTTTGTAATAATATCTCAATTTAGTAAATTTTTAGCAATTTTAACACAAATAATTTTTTAGTTAAAATTCACTAAAAATGCTGATGTGGCATCTTATAAAATGTCCAATTTACCATTTTTAATTTTTTATATGTATAATGATCTATTGATATAAAAATCCAAACATTTGAATTTTTTGGCAAATTTATTCCAACTTTCAAATTTTGATAAAATATTTTAATTTAGCCAATTATTAATTATTTATTTAAAATTAAATAAAAATACAAAAACAATAAAAGAATTAAATATATTGTTAAGAAATTGTTAAATTCACAAATGATTTTTATAATAATTTTAAAAATTAAAGATATTTTTAATATAAAAATTATTACTCTATTTAATTTAAATTTTTAATTATTTCATACTTATTTATATGAAAATAGTTAAAAATATCTAATTTTAAAAATCAAGGAAAATTTTTCTTATTTTACAACATACACATATATATGTAATTTTTAAAAATTTATTAAAATAATAGTTAATCATAAATTAAAATTTTATCACATGTAAATTTAATTTTTCAATTATCATGTCAACATTTTTTATTTAATTTTAGTCAAATAATTTTAAATTGAAATATTTTTTAAAAAAATTAAAAATGGGATAAAACTGCCAATTAAAGTCGCAAACGTTTGGATTTTTTATGTCACTAGACATTTATTGATTTTATAATATAAATGGTAAATTTGACATTTTACAAATTTTACATAAATTTGACATTTATTGATTTTATAATATAAATGGTAAATTTGACATTTATTGATTTATATTTTATTTTGACCAAAAAATTATTTGTGTTAAAATTGCCAAACATTTACTAAATTAGGACATTATTGTAAAAATTAAAAGTTTGGGATTAGATTGCAAAAAGTCACAAACGTTTGGATTTTTTATACCAATAGGCCTTTAAACAATTGTCAAAAAATTAATTTGCAGCATGTTCATCACAAACCAAAATTGTCGGCTAAAATAACTATCTATAACTATGATGCAGTAAAGGCAGAAATAGTGTTCAGCTGCCCAGTAAGGCATTCCATTCAATCGTCCTCACAGATAACAGATAAGATTAAGATCCAGGTCAGGTCAGGAGATAAATCACTTTGCATCAAGCTCTCACCATTATCAGAACCATAGCTAATCAAATGGCTATCATTATCACCCGATAGATAAACAATAAAAGCGGCTTCAGCTTCATGCACATCAATATATAAGGGGCCTCAGAACCATAGTTGATCATCAACGGATTGCTATATTGGTAGAAACATTTTTGTTTTTCTACCAAAAATTTTTAAATGTCTTTTTTCATTTATTTCTTCCCATTTTCTATTATTATAAATTTTCAGATTTTCTATTCTCTACTTCAATCTTATTTCTCTACTCTACAAAGTTTTTTTAATTATCAAAAAATTTGATTGTACATTTTCCGCTCAAATTATGAAATTATTTACAACTATATTTTGATTTTTCAAATTCATTATATGAATAGATAATCTTTGTAATCATAAATTATTTGAAATAAATATTTTTTCTAAAAAATAAGAGATAAAATAAACAAAGGGAATACTTTTTGTGTTTACTCTTTAAGGACATTTTCCTAAATATTAATTCTAATTGATAGACGAAGTGTACATGTGTGTATATATATATATATTAATATTAATATTAATTTAGAAACATATGTAGAATATAAATTATAGTCACATACTAGGTGCAACTTATACTTGTAACTTTTAAAATAAAAATATAGATTAACAATAATATTTTTGGTAGAAAAACAACAACAAAAAATATGCTCAAACTGCAATAAAAGGAACTTTACCACTATTGGAAACTATTTACAATATTAAAAATGTTATTACTACTGTTGACATCATCGAAATTAAGAAGAGCAGTCTCACTTATTTTGTAGGAAGATGCTACAATTACCCACGTAGTGGCTTTATTTGTAAGAAGATGCTTTACGTACTTTGCAATAGATTATTCACCCTTAAACTTCCATCAATTTTCAACTTGCAAACTTCACTGTAGGCTACAATTTCTTTTGTTTACTTTACACTCAGTGCTATGATGATTGACATATATTCTGAATATTTTATATTTGATTAATAAAAATATAACATGTACGTATATATTATAAATCTAGCCATTGCATATGCAGAATATGAAGAAAACTATCCTTCTGCTATTTATACAATTGTTTGTACTTAATTAGACAATTTACTAAAAGTTGTGATTTGAATCTTCTAATACTTCAACACATTAAGCAATGGTATATATATAGAAATAAGAGTGAAAGGTGATAAGGATCAAAGAATGTTCGAGGAATGCTAGTAACATTTATTTCGGATACTCTCTTCTAACACTTGTTTTATTATTGGTCCATTTCATCACTTTTTTTTTATTAAAAAACTGATTATCTTTATTATAGGTAAACTAAAAAGTTATTTTCCATAGTAAACTCATATTTTATTTACCTATATTGATGGTAATAAGTTTTTGTAATAAGAAAAATTAATGACGTGGATCAATAACAAAACAAGTGTTAGACGAGAGTGTCCAAAGCAAGTGTTGCTAGCATTCCTCTAAATGAAAAATCTTACTCATACATAAAAAATTCTCCCATCAAAAACCCTTATATAGCCTTTAGAAAAAAAAAAGTGTTCCCAAATTATGTAATTTCATGATATAAATGTATTATGTCATTGTTTTTATTATTTTAATATAATTATGCTTAAAAATAAAATTAATTTAAAATAATAAATTTAAAATTTTTTAAAAAAGTCAAAGCAATAAAAAAATATATTAATTTTTTTTTTAAAAAAAAAAACAGAAGCAATGTGTTACAATGTTGAAGTTTTGGGGAAACTTGAACTTTAACAAAACATTTAGGGGACAAGTTTTCCTAAGACAAAAGGATAATAATAATAAAGCATGTTCCAGGTGATGTATATAGATCACTTCCAAGTTGCCCTCAGCGGTAAAACCCTAAACTTTTGTTGTCTGATCCAATGAACAAGATAGAAGATAATTATCCCAGCAAACGAGAGATGTCACAGCACCAGTATATATATATGCTCTTTCAGTGTATAAGCACATTGTAAAGTATCAACATCCCATGACTGAAAATAAAGAGACAACATGAAAGTCAAATATATGAAGTAAAGATACTACCCTGCGCTGCAACATCTAGAAATAACAAAACCTAACGATTAAAAAATATCAATGGTGATGTGGATCAGATGGCCTTGGCATTTTTAGAGCGTTTTAATACGCAACGTCGCTTCTAAAGGCCATAACTTTTGGCATAAGTGGAGTTATAGGGCTTATAATTTATTAAACTGAAACTGATTCGGAGACCTAAATTAAAGTCTATAATTGACTTAGTTTTAGGCCCAAATTCTATCGTTTAGACCTCTGTTTTGGACTTTAAACTTTTATGTTCTTTTTTATTTTTATTTTGGACTTTTGTTGGGTTTTTATTTATTTTTCTTTAGGATTTTTGTTAGCACTATTTATTGGTGATGTTCTTAGAGAATAGACAGTTTTGATGTTTAATGAATTAATTTCTAATTTTTCAAATATCGACATTCTTAGGAATTAAGGGTTTCGGTGCCTAATTCCTGATAGTCTTAGAATTCAACAGGTTTTGGAAGATCATTGACTGGCAATCGTGTGCGAT
Source organism: Macaranga tanarius (assembly GCA_949673435.1). Taxonomy (NCBI): domain Eukaryota; kingdom Viridiplantae; phylum Streptophyta; class Magnoliopsida; order Malpighiales; family Euphorbiaceae; genus Macaranga; species Macaranga tanarius. The sequence continues at coordinate 30,872 of CATIWO010203809.1, forward strand.
TTAACAGTTGTGATATTTATCCTTTTTTTACACCTTCCGCTACGTCAAATGGCCAGCGATCAAAAACTTTCTTCTATACTAATTCACCCATTCCCAATAGTTAAGCATATCACAACAGCAGTTTGAACTTGCACACTTATTATATCTTTCAGAGATCCCAACCCTGAAAGTATCCTCAATAACATGTTGTTTTCTCTTCCTTGAACAAATTCCACCCATTAAATGATCATCCTAGCTACTATATACGTATCAGTTCATCACATTATCTGACCACAAGAATGACTCCTTACCCTGTCGCCAAGCAAGGCATACGGCATTGTTTAAACCGGCCAATTCATCTTGTTAGAGATAAATTTGTAAGAACATCATAGGATAACATCTTTGAAGAGTAAAATGAAACCTAAAAGGATGCCTCATCAAATGCCTCTGTGAGAACATAGCAGTGGAAAGTTTCCGCCGGAAACCAATCAAATCACTTTTGCACATAAAAATCCAAGTTTGATGGTGCAAATCAATAAAATCATTAAATAAGTAAAAAAAGAAATGAACTTCCTTCTTGTCTCCACTTCAGAAACACCAAAATTTCAAGTCAAGCCTCATCACTCACTACCCATGTCAGCAGAACTATCTCTACAGGTTCAAATTAAGCTGGAATAATAAACAACACTGAGTTCAGGAAGCATCCTTATGTGATAGTTATTAAGATAATTAATGACAAAACCAAGATATTGGTTGAGGATTGAGGTCAAGGGTTTAATCTCCCACTCTTCTCTTAATCTCCCTTACAAGGTCCTTTATAAGGTCCAAAGTCCAAAAAAAAAAAAACAAGACAAAATAACTCATTATCAAGTTGCAAAGCATACTTTGCAAGTGAATGGGCAACCTGGTTCCCTGATCTTCTAACAAAAGAAAAATTAACAACCAACAAAAGAAGAGGGCAGTTGAGCTACATCTAAGCATAATAAATCTAGAATAGATAAACCCATCCCATTGTCATTCAAACGCAATATTGCCTGTTGAGTAGACTCAAAGATAACAATTTCAAGGCCAGCTCCTTGCAAGATTTGCAAACCAAACTGAGTTTCTAATACTTCAGCTATCTCTACATCATAGTTTGTAGGAATAATCTTACCAACCGAGAAAAGAACTTCACCTCGTGAATTCCAAGCAATCACACCCAGTCCAACTTTGTTCCCATTAGCATCCGCAGCAGCAGCCATATGTATTTTAATAGCAGCAGCCACATGAGGTGATCAAATTGACTGCAAATTAGTGCTATTGGAAGAATCCAAGGTGCTGAGAAATCAGTTGACTGCAAATTAGTGATAATCTATTGTGTGCAAAAAATGGGAGAGTTGCCGTTTAATTAAAATCATCCATCGTTTAGTAATGAGCTGTATTTCTTTATTCTGTTATTTTCTTTTCTTAGCTGGCAATATGGCCAAGCTTGCAACGGTTATATTGTAACCTTGTGGCCAGGAACAAACCAGATTATTGAATGATATTATTTCTCTCTCTTAATTCTCTGAGTTTCTCTCTCCTCCTTTCATTTCTTCATTTCCTATCTGATTCAATTTTGCGTTGGATCATCTGGTATCAGAGCTGCGATTCCTGCACCTGAACCAGCAACCTCCTTCCCTAAAAATCCAATCCTAATCCAGCTACTCCCCAAAAACCCAAATCGTTGAGCCATGTCTGTAGCTGAGAATACAAGGTTGCAGGAGCAGAAAAAAATGGAGGAATCCATTAAGAACATGGTTAAAGGGATGATGCAAGAAAATAACAAAAGGCAAGA
>CATIWO010203837.1:0-27559 GCA_949673435.1 Macaranga tanarius
TACTCCATTGAAAAGTAAATACAGGAGGAGATCAAAACTCTTTCACCCTCTTACTATTTGTAGTGAAGTTGCAACTGGGTCAGAGTTGTTGGATATTCAGATGTTGTACTCTGGACAAGCGTCCATGGGCGAAACTCTTCCCGATCCCAAGTTCCCAAATGAAATTAATAATTGAAGCCAATTTAATGCAAATGTTCTTTTTAACATAATTAATGCAAATGTTAGCACCTTGACGGACATAACATAAGAATCAAATGCTACATAATATTTAATTTATTATTATTATTATTATACCTTAAAAGCCAAGAGAAAAGTATCCTTTGGTAGCGCATGATCTTCATCTCACACAAGGATCAGCAGCAGAAATCTTTTCTCAAGACATCAATTAAGAATCCTACAGTTAAATCTGCAACGTCTCAGAATATCCAAAACAGACTGATATCATGAGTTGGAAGGAAGTCAAAGTACCTGCTAATCTATTTTAACGCATGGGATGTGGGAAGTGATGGAGCGATAATCTTTCAGGAGAGGACAGTTTTTTATGCTCAGCTGTCCAAGCGATGGAGGGAACCCATCCTCTGGCAAGGATCGGAGATTTGGGCAACTCCAAATGATGAGAGATACTAGAGAGGAGAGGTTTAGGAGGCCCCTTGAGATGGAATTCAGGTTCTTAAAATCAGAGATGGTAAGGCGGGTGAGGGAACTGGGAAGAAGTAGCTGGCCATCACTATCTGGAAATGAATCTAACATCTCTGTACTTGGACTTGTACCTTTGATTGTGAATTCCGTAAGAGACGCGAGCCTATCAAGTCCCCACTCTCTCATAGGCTGTTTCAACTTGTTGCAATTGTTGATATTAAATGTGGTAAGGTTTGGGGGCAAACCACCTTCTGGAAAGGACTCCACACCTCCACATTCTGATATCAACAAAGATCGAAGAGAGATGAGCTTATGCATCCCATTGGGCAATAACCTCAAATTCTCGCATTTCCAAATATATAAAGATTCAAGAGAGATGAGATTTTGCATCCAATTCGGCAATGACATCAAATTCTCACACTCCCTAATCTTTAAAGATCGAAGAGATGTAAGATTTTGCATCCAATTTGGCAGCGACCTCAAATTCTCGCACTTGTAAATGTCAAGAGTAATGAGATTTTGCATGCAATTGGGCAGTGAAGAAGAGGTAAAAATGCCTAGTAGAGGACATCTTTCAATGGACAATTCTGTGAGATGAGAGAATCCATTTGGAGAATCCAATTTTCTGCTTACACACTCAAATAATTCTGTCGGCCAACAATGAATGTCAATTTTGTTAAGCGAATTCGGCAACTCTGCATTTCCAGACCACCTGAGATTTTCACAACTCCAGACTTCCAAAACCTCAAGCTGAGACATGTGCTGGGTGCTGACAAACTCCAAAGAAGTGCAGCAATGGATCTTAAGAGATCTTAGACTTGGTGCTTGGATTAACTTCAGTTTACCACAACGCTCTATTTCTAAATCTCCAAGACAAGTGAGTCGGTGCAGCCCATTTGCCACCATCTCCAAATTATTACATCCAATTATCTTCAAATGTTGAAGATTGCAAGGTAATTGCCCTTCTTCATCCACCAAAGACACCATCTGCTTACAATACCTGATTTCTATACCTTTTAGAGAAGCAACTTTGTCTAAATTAGTCCCATCCCTCCACAAGTGCTTTAATTCATGGCAGTCACTAATCTTCAAATCTTGGAGTGCCACCAAGTCCTCTATATGCGCTACATCTAAACTTACAAGCCCTGAAATATTACTGATTTCTAACTCTCTAAGAGAGGTGAGATCAGACATATTTCTGAGTAGAGTCACTTGACAACTTCCAACCTCGAGACTCTGAAGAGATGGAAGATGGCCGGGCAGTTTCCCGACAAGCTTCTGGCAGTTAGTTACTCTTAGACGTCGCAGCTTTGGGAATCTGATGGAAGCCTCTTCATTCACATCATCGGTGAAACACCATTTCTCCCACTCCCTCATCCCCCAAATACTTAGAGTCTCAAGACTAGTAAAACATATCCCATCCCCATATAACTCCACACCCACTTCTTTCACTCCATTCATCCATTTTACGCTCAGCTCTCTAAGTGCACCTAATTGTCCCAGTGGTGGCAGTGACGTCACGTTCCTACAGTTGATGAGGCTTAGCTTTACCATCTTACTGAATCTGGGATCTCCAATCTACGATGGCAATTCTGTTCCCTCAAAACCGCTAATTGAAAGGCTTGATAGATTTTGATGGGGCCTTAATGAGTTGAGAACCTCAACTTTATCACTTGGATTTCTTAAGAAGCAATTTGTACCAGAAGGCCGCCATTCCAACTCTAGTTCTTCTATTCGATGCTTCTCCTTCAAATCAGCAAAACGTGCATCTCCAATATCAACCACATTCTGTAGCTTTCTAATACAAAGCTTCCCTTTTAACTGGCCCAATTTCTTCAACTCTGACAACCTTAATCCACTGTCTTTTCCCACGACAAAATCACTCAACCACTGCAGATTTCTCAAATTACCAATTTGTGGTGGCATCTCCAAATTATATATTTTGCTGACATCTAAGCACGGCAAATTCGGTAAATTGCTGATGCCCACGGGTAACTTTGTAATTCCACTACAGCCGCTAATATCAAGGCAATGCAAGTTGATTAATTTGCATATTTCTTGGGGTAAATTAGTAATTTCCTCACAGCCGCTAATATCGAGGCAATACAAGTTGATTAATTTGCCTATGTCTTGGGGTAACTCTAATAATCTACCACACCCCTTTAATCTTAATGTTTGCAAGTTGAACAAATTAGCAACTGAATCAGGTAACCATTTAATCAATGTATAAGATAAGTCGAGATACCTTAGACTCTTCAATGCACCAATAGAACTTGGCAACTCCACAATCACATAACCAGCTAGTGATAGTACCCTCAAGGATCTTAATTTCGGCACAATCTCATGGAGCACTTTGCTACTTAAGTACTTAAACCCAAGAAAACTTAGCCCCATGACATCACGCACGTTCCTAACTAAGTAACTGTCGCGGGGCCCTGGCACTAGTCGTAATGGTATCAAAGTTCGCAAACTCTGCATTTTTGACAAGTCTTCAAATTTTTGGTATGTATCATAATCACCAGAGATGAATGACGAATGACGAATGCCGAATCTTTGCAAGTAAATTTTTATCCTCCAACTTGTCACAGAAATGAAAGCACGTTTCACCTCCGACAGATTGTGCTAAATCATGCATTAGATCATGCATCACATATCGAGATTTATCACGACCAGACTGCTGCAAAAATGATCTTGATAATAAATCATCGAAATACTGACAGCCTGACTCTTGCATCTTCCTTGGTTGATTGACAAAACCCTCCGCCATCCATAGCAAAACCAACTCATTCCTGTTGAACTCAAAATCTTTTGGAAACATAGCGCAGTAGGCAAAGCATCGCTTTAAGTGGGAAGGAAGATGAAAGTAACTCAACCTCAATGCCGGAAGAATGCTGCACCTGTCATCTGGTAAATCCCAAATATTGCTCTTCAACACTTCTTCCCACACATCACGATCCAGTCGACCTCGCACCAAACCTCCAAGAGCTCGAGCTGCCAAAGGCAATCCTCGGCATCTTCTAACAATTTCTTTGCCCATTTCTTTCAAATGTAAGTGCTCATCAAAATTTGCTTCTCCCAAAGCATGATGGGCAAATACTGATAGGCAATCATCCTCTGACAGCTCTTTAAGAGAATAGGATGAAATGGCGCCCATCATCAATGAAACACTTACATTGCGAGTTGTGACAAGAATTCTGCTTCCAGGTGCCCATCCTTGGAGAGGACAGCAAAAGAGTGTCCATCGATCATATCTCTCGTTCCAAACATCATCTAGGACAATCAAACATTTCTTCTGGTGAAGCTTTTTCCTCAATTCAATTTGACGCCTATTCAGATCTCCCTCCTGACTATTGTATTCTTGTTGAAGAATTGTTTTGGTGATTCTAAGAACATCGAAATCTTCACTAACAGAGACCCAAGCTTTAAACTCAAAATCCACAGTGGAGTCATTGTAGATGAGCTGTGCAACAGTAGTCTTGCCAAGGCCCCCAATCCCGATGATTGAAACCACAGGGACGTTGACTTCACTTGCTTCAGCCTTCAAGAGTTCAAGTATTTTTTCCTTATCCTCTCCCCTCCCATAAATCCTTGCTTCATTCACCTCAAGCAGAGAGGTTGTGGGTAGTCTTTCTGTCTTATAGTTGGTCTTTCCTCTGTGGCCCTCCTCTGTTAATGGCAGAATAGCCTTTCGTCTTACGATTTCATCTAGTCTAGCATTGACGCTCTTGATCTTGGAAATCATCTCAGCATTGAACTTGGAATTGCTTGAGTTTTGCCTAGCACAACAAGCGGGGAAGAATTTCCTGACCATACTTGTTCTAGCTACTGTCCCGTCCTCCAATTTTCGAAGAGCATGATCAGTGGCAAACTCATCAAGAACGTCTTCCGCATCATAAGCCCATTCTCTGCAATCGCTGAGCCACTGATCAGTTTTTAAAATTTATTCTTTTAACTATATAAATAAAAAATTATTTTTTATTTATAATTTAATATTTATATATAATTTAATATTTTTATAATAAATATATATTTAAGTCGGTCGATTATGTTATTTTCAGTTTTTTAAATTAAAAATCAAAACAAAACAAAAAACTGAATTTTTTTATTGTCTAAAACCGAACTGAACGAGTCAGTTCGGTTCGGTTAGTCAATTTTCGGTTTTTTTACACGCCTCTATTTGTGGCAATGCTGATGTATATGTAGAATAGATGTTGTGCCACTGTTGGTTTTGGACTTTTCTGCAATTACCTCGCCACTCTTTCTTTTAGACTTTTCTGCAGAAATGTAATCACTTGCGGGTCTTGTTGCGGAAAGTTAATAGATTAAGTAAGCAAGAGGCTAGCACCAACCTCCATTTGTTGGAAAATAATAACTGAATAATTGATAAAGATCAGTTAAAAAAAAAAAGGACTAATGAAGCAGAAGGTGCCAAGAAAGTTACTTGTGCTTCCTGTAAAGTTCCATAAAATCATAAATTAATGTATGGCATGTGTCATGCCACACAAATTTCTTCTGTATTGAAAATAAAAATAAAAATAAAAATAAAAAAACTAATGCCAATGCTGTAGTTCTTTTACATTCTTTATTTTCTCGTTTCAATTAAAAAAAAAAAAAAAAACTAATCCATAATTCTTTTGATTCTTTATTTTTTTGATTCTTTATCCATAACTAATCCACAATTGTTAACATTATTTTTTTATATATATAATTTCTTTTGGATAAGAAGTCTATAATCATCATCATCATGAAAAAAATGAGGCCTTTAAATATATAACAGAATGTATTCTTAAAAAAATTCTCAGTTTAGCTTCATATAAAGAAAATTAAATTAATATATTAACTGTCAAAGTTTAATTCTAAAAGATACATATTATCTGTAGGAATATTCAGAAATTTTTTTAAAAAAAAAACAACTTAAAAGCAACCAATAGAAAGAAAAGAAATATACGTAGGCGCTTCAATTGAAAAGCAAGAACACGAACAGTTTTATCGGTTGCTTTTAAGTTGTTTATAAAGTTGTTTTAAGTTGTTTTATTGGTGTCTAAAAATCTAAAAGATGTTGTATACATGTCACCTGCCTGAAGCTGTGGTTGTTTTAGGCATTTCATCAAACAGTTTTATTGCTTTTAAAAAATTCGACACTCCCAGCAAATGCAATTAGCATGGAAGTGTGAGTTACAAAGTCTCTTTTTGTAGTATTTTACTGTTCAGTTGCTCAAAAGTCTGATACAAGTCGGGGCAAAAATACGTGCTCTTGCCGACTGTTCTTTTCTTGAATGAATGAAATTACAAGGAAAAATACATGTAGAAAAGAGAGTTGAAAGCGTGTAAGAGTGTAGAGCGCAATTTTATGAAATGAAATGGCTTTAGGTCCAATTACATCTAAAAGATAATGACTAAAACTGTTTGATCTCTGCATTTAAATTATAAAGATTCGCAGCATCTGATATCAACAGACCTAAGACTGTATGGCATATTGAATACCTTTTTGCAGAGAATAAATTTAGTTGGCTACAACAAGACATCATCAAAACTTCAAGATTTTAATGCAATTGACACCGGTACTCTAAGGCATGACAAAAACTAATCTTCAAATCTTGTAGTGCCACCAGCTCAGAAATATATTTGATTTCTAAGGCAGTAAGAGAAGTCAGATCACAGTTTTTACTGATAAGAGCCTCTTGACACCTTTCCACAGAGAGTTTTTGAAGAGATGGCAGACAGCAGGAAAGTTTCCCAACTTTGATTTCTATGCAAAATAATGAGCTGAGTATGAGATACAGAACAAAGAAATCAAACAAAAACAAGGAAAGAAAAAACAAAATTATGGACATGAAATTGCTGGCATGAATAAAGAAATGATACCTCTAATCTATCTGAACCAATGGGATGCAGAAAAACAGGGAACGATGATAGCTTCTATAGTTGAAGCACCATTCTTTCACAAGAGGACAGTTGTTGATGCTTAGCACTCCAAGACTGGGAGGGAAGCCGCCCTCTGGCAAGAATCGGAGTTTCGGGCAGTTTGAAAAGTTTAGTTGAATTAGAGAGGTAAGGTTGAAAATGCCTCTCGAGATGGATTTCAGATTCTTGAAATCAGAGATGCAGAGAGAGGTGAGTGTAGTAGGAAGAAGTAGCAGGAAGAAGTAGCAGGCCATTAGTATCTGGAAATGAGTCAAGCATCTGTGTGCTTGGATTAGTGCCATGGATTGTGAGATTGGTAAGCCTGTGAAGTATCCATTCTGACATTGGCTGTTTCAGATTCTTGCAATTCTCTATTTTAAGTTGAGTTATGTTTGGGGGCAAACCACCTTCTGGGAAGGACTCCAAACTTCCAGTCACTTATACTTAAGAATTGAAGCGAAGTGAGTCTGTACATCCCAATGGGCAATGACTTAAAATTCTCGCATTTCTCTATTGATAAGTACTGAAGAGAGGTGAAAAAAGCCCAGTTTAAAAGTGATATCAACTTTGCATTCCTTAATATGTAAGTATTGAAGAGAGGAGGCAAGACTGTCACTGATGATAGGAAAGTCTAACTGAGGACAGTTTCCAATGGACAATTCTGTGAGACGAGAGAAGGCATTTGGAAAAGCCAATTTTTTGTATAGACACAGAAATAAATGCATCGGCCACTCGTAACCCATAATGCTAAGTCTTGGGCGACCTTGGTAATCCTACATTGGGAGACCACCTGAGAGATTCACAGTTCCATATCGCCAAAACCTCAAGCTGAGGCATTTGCTGGCTGGGAAACTCCAAATGATTGCATTTTGTGATCTCTATATATCTGAGACAAGTGAGTGGGTGCTGCCCATTAGCCAGCTTCTCCAACTTATCACAGTTAAATATTTCCAGAACTTGAAGATTGCAAGGTAAGTGCCCTTCCTTTCCTTCTACCAATGACACCATTTGCTCACAATCCCAGATTTGTATATTTTCTATACAAGCAAGTTTGTCTAAATTGGTTCCATCCTTCCACAAGTACTTCACTTCCAACTGAGAGTTTTTGAAGAAATGGAAGACAATTGGGCAGTTTCCCAACAAGCTTCCGACAATCACTTATTTTAAGGTCATGAAGTTTAGGGAATCTGACTGAAGACTCCTCATTCAGATCATTAGAAAAAGACCATTTCTCCCACTCCTCCATGTTCTCAATAATTAGAGTCTCAAGACTACCAAAACATAACCCATTCCCATATAGCTCAACACCCACTTCCTTCACTCTATCCATGCCTTTTATTCTCAGCTCCCTAAGTGAAGGTAATTGTCCCAGCGGCGGCAGTGACGTGATGTTTCTACAGCCCCAGAGGGTCAGCTCTACCAACTTAGTGAATGCATCCATGGTATCAGTTCAGTTCCATGAAAACTGCTAATCAAAATGCTTGATAGATTGTGATGGGGCCTCAATGAGTTGAGAACCTCCACTTCATCACCTGGATTTCCTGAACAACTTGAATTAAAACACCATGCCCATTCCAACTGCAATTCTTCTATGCCATGCTTCTCTTTCAGATCAGCAAAACATGCATCTTGAGTATCTACCACATTCTGTAGCTTTCTAATACAAAGCTTCCCTTGTAGTTGATACAATTTCTTCAACTCTGACAACTTCAATCCATTGTCTTTTCCCACAACAAAGTCAGTTAATTTGTGCAGATTTCTCAAGTCACCAATTTGTGCTGTCATCTCCAAATTATATATATCAGGCTAACATCTAAGCGCTGCAAATTCGTCAGGTTGTAGATGGCCAATAGAAACTCAGTAAGTTTCACACAGCCACTGATATCAAAGCAATGCAAGTTTGTTAAATTGCCTATGCCTTGAGGTAACTCTGTTAATTTACTACACCCACGTAATCTTAATGTTTGCAAGTTGAACAATTCAGCTATTGATTCAGGTAATCTTTTTATATCAGTGTAAGATAAGTTGAGATACCTTAGGCTCTTCAAGGCACCAATACAACTCGGCAACTCAAGAATCCAATAACCAGCTAGTCATAGTACCCTCAAGGATTTTAATTTTGGCACCATGTCGTCAAGCACTTTCCTGGTTAAGTAGTTGTTGCAGTATCTTGGCATGATTGGTAATGCTAAGAATGTTCGCAAACTCTGCATTTTTGACAAGTCTTCAAATTTTTTCCATGTGTCATAACTACTGGAGATGTATGCTGAATGCCGAATCTTTGCAAGTAAATTTGTGTCCCCCAACTTGTCACCGAAATGAAAGCATGTTTCGCCTCCTATAGATTAGGCTAAATCATGAATTAGATCGTGCATCACATATCGAGATTTATCACTACTAGACTGCTGCAAAAACGATCTGGATAATAAATCATTGAAGTACTGGCACCCTAACTCTTGCATTCTCCTTGGTTGGCTGACAAAACCCTCTGCCATCCACAGCAAAACCAACTCATTCCTGTTGAACTCGTAACCTTTTGGGAACACAACACAGTAGGCAAAGCATCGTTTTAAGTGGGAAGGAAGATGAAAGTAACTCAGCCTCAATGCCAGAAGAATGTTGCACTTGTCATCTGGTAAATCCCAAATGTTTTTTCTTTACCTATTTCTTCCAAGTGCAAGTGCCCACCAAAATTTCTCACTCCCAAAGCATGTTGGGCGAACTCAGTAAGGCAATCATCAGGTGACAGCTCCTTAAGGGAATAAGCTGGAACGGTACCTGTCATCAATGAAACACTTTCATTACAAGTTGTGAGAATAATTCTGCTTCGAGGAGCACCTAACTCGAAAGGAGCACAAAAGAGCGCCCAATGATCATAGCTTTCGCTCCAAACATGGTCTAGGACAATCAAACATTTCCTTTGGTGCAGCTTTTCTTCAGTTTTATCTGATGCCAATTCAGATCCTTCTTCTCATCACTGCCCTCTGCTTGCAGAATTGTTCTAGTAACTTTAAGAACATCAAAATCTTCGCCAACAGACACCCAAGTTTTAAAATCAAACTCCAAAGTAGTGTCATTGAAGACAAGCTGCGCAAGAGTCGTCTTTCCAATGCCCCCCATCCCAACAATGGGAATCACTGAGACTTTTGCATCACTTGATTCAGCCTTCAACAATTGAAATATTTCGTTCTTGTCATTTTCCCGACCATAAATCTTTGAATCATCGACTAAAGAGCTTGTGGGTAGTCTTGCTCTCACACCTCTAGAGAACTCTCGTAAGTGCAGATCATTTTATCTTTTAATATCTCATCCAATCTTCCACTAATTCTCTCTATCTTGGAAACCATCTCAGCACTAAACTTAAATTGACTTAGATTAATATTAGCAGAAACAGTACAGAAGATTCTCCTCACCTTACTTGCACTTGCCAGAGGCTCTGCATGCAGCCTGTGCTGTTGAATCTCTGAGTTGAGTTCATCGAGAACATCCTCCACATCATAAGCTCGCGTACCCATATCGACCAACTTGTTCACCCATTGCTTCTCTTCTGCATCATCAAGAACAGCATAAATTTTCTTCAATTTTTTCTCCCATTTCTTGAGTTCATCAAAATTTTTGTCTTTGCCTGCATACTTGGTCAAGCCCATGGAAGTCAACATCTCCAGCAGCCCCTCAATGGAAGCAGAGAGAACAGCGTTACCAAAAGCACCTCCGATGGTAGTCACCATTTCCATGGCAAAGAGCAAGAACAATCAATGAACTCTAAGTCTTGAAACAGAGATTTCTTCTAAACAGATTGAAATTTTGGTATGGAAATGTAATATAAAAAAAAATCACACTATTGACTAAGAAAATTGAATAATGGAGAGGAAGTTACTAAGCAATGCAAGGTGACAAAATGAACCTCTGCTTCATTGTGCTTGCCGAACCTCCTCTACAATCATTCTGCTAATTTTATTTTATGTTAAATGATTATTTTTTTATTAATTTTGTTTATTTAATTAAATGATATAAGAAATAATAGATGCGTATATTTTAAATTGGACCAAAATCTCATATTTTCTTATATATTTTTATATTTATTTTTAATTTTAATTAATTAAATTATATATTAAATAGTTTATATAATTTTTATTGAAATTCAATTTTGTATTAAATAATTTAAAATATAATTTTTTATTTTTATAATTAGTAAATTGTCATATTATCTAATTTCAGTGAACAATTAGTAAATTTTTAGTTAATTATACATATTTTTTTTTACTGAACTTAAATTTCATTTGTTCTTATTGTAAATAAGAAATTAAGTTTATTACTACAAAAGACTTTATTATAATAAAACCTTATATTGTCACAAAATGGAAAGGAGCAAATATTTTTAGTTGAAAATTAAAATTAGCAAAAAGGACTTTTATAATAAAATTAAAAATGTGACAAAATTTCCATTAAAACACAAGCAAGGGAAAATATTTTTGTCATAATTTAGAATGACAAATGTATTATGAATCGTGGTATCAAATATCATTGTTAAAATTTAAATTTTATTACTATTTAATTTTAGTATTTTTCTTTAAAATTATCATATACACACAAACAACAGTACCACTAAAATATGCCAAAATTGCTAAAAGGAAATATTCCTCCAAAGAAAGTGAAGAGCGAATTCAGTATGGGAACATAACAAGAAATTAAAATTTGTCAAAATTCTGTAAAAAAACATTTTCTATTTTTCATTTTCCTCTATTTCTTATTTTTTTAAAAAAAATTTTATCTCCAAATAATAGAGGCTATTGCTACAATTCAAAAGTTTGTATACATCCAAATGCCAATTTTACCTGCTATAGGAGGTGAATGACCGACTATAGTAAGTAATTAACAGGTCTATTTACCAAATTAAGGTTTCAAATTTTCGTAAATTTCATTTTTGTGGTTATTTTTTAAAAAATTTCAACTTTTGTGGTTTTTTTTTAAAAAAATTCTAATTTTGTGGTTTTTTTTCGTTGACCAATTTTTTTGACTTTTTTTTAGGGGTCATTTCGCCTGTGGGAGGGACAGGTGAAATGCCTTGATCAAATCGAACTGATCGGTTCGGTCGATTACCGATTAGGTTCAGTTCGATTTTGGTTTTTAAAAATATATAACCGAATGGTTTGGTTCGATTTCAGTTTTCAAATTTCAGAAAAAAAAATACCACGAGAATGAGAAAATTATATGGATTTTTTTGACCCAAGCTGTGTTGGAAACGGATGTCGGAACAGTAATTTGATGAATATTAAAATAGTAACTTTTTGTACAATTTTGCATGTTACTATTCACGTATTGTAAAAAAATTATGATATTTTATACAACCAAACCAAAATTGAACCAAACCAGTCAGTTATATATTTTTAAAAACTAAAATTGAACCGAACCTAATCGGTAATCGACCAAACCAATTGGTTCAGTTGCCTTGCCCATTCCACCCGTGGGACAGGCAAAATGGCCCAAAATAGCCTAAGGGGTCATTTCACCTCTCCCACAGGCGAAATGGCCCCTTATAAAAAAAAAAATTTGATCAACGATGACCAACCACAAAATTAAAAACTTTTTAAAAAAACAATCACAAAATTTAAAATTTTTCTAAAAACAACCACAAAAATAAAATTTACAATTTTGTTACCTTAATTTAGTAAATAGCCCGTAATTTACATTAATATCAAAAAAACTCCATCGCCGGCCTTTTCAACTTCCACTGCACTACAGCACTGCCCACTCCTCCGATCGCTTCCACATCATCAACCCTCAACGTCGCCGCTCTAGCCACAATCTTACCATCACGCACTCCCACACCTAGACATTTCCCTATCGATATCGCTCTAACTAGAGTCTCTCTGATTCCCTTAAGTCTGTCATTTCTGCAACCCCTTAGTCCATCTCTATTCCATATGATGTAATTGATACTACTATCAAGCAAGATTTTGATGAAGAAAAACTCATTCAAAGAGATTTACATTTACTTAGGTTCTCAAGCTAAAAACTATGCTCTTGGTTCCCTCTGGAATCAGGTTTGTAACTTTTCTTCTTTTTCTTTTTTATTTATTTTTTTTTAACATTACCGTTACTATTCGTATTAGTTTTGTTTTATGTTTGATTTGACTGCTTTTCTTATTGGAACTTGGAGGAGAAAAGTCTCAATAAATGGGCACTTGATAGGATTAAGGTACAGACCTCCATTAAGCTGTAAACATTTTTTTTCACTGCAAACATGGGTAGGATTCAATTCACAATTTTATTTTTGTTGCTTTCTTCATTTTCGGGTTAATGCTATTTTCTTCTATTTCACGAGTTGCTTGTTGCAGCTGGTGGGTGCTTGGAGTTCTGTAGTGGTAAGACAGAAATTTGAGGAGTGTTTAAATGTTCTTGTGATGTCAATTCTTCTCATAATCATTCGTCTTCTTTTTTATTTCTGCTTGCTTTACATAGAAATTCTCTGTTTTGTGATTAACTTTTTTTTTTTTAGATAAAAGAAAGGTCTCATGTTTCTATTTTGGTTTATTATCTATAACCTTTGTGCTTTAATTCATAATTGGGCATAGAAATATGATATGATTATAATCATTGTAAAAGGCTTTGTGCATTTCTCTGAAACATTGTGTTTGTTACTGCACTTGCTTGCAAGTTTATGTAATGCATGGAAAGCTTTGTGACACTGGGCAGCTAGGCAAAACTAACTTGCTTGGTTGTTCTAAATTTTCGCTATTACCTGTAGATTTGGTTAGTTTATGCTGTCATCTGATAATTACTAATCAAATGCATGGAAATCAAGTATGTGGGTGAGAGTTTATTTGTAACTGGTTAGTTTGACATTATATAACATCTCTGCATGAGATTGCCTCAATTTCTTAACCATGTGATTTTTATTTATAGACTTGTAATAGGATCTGCTTTTTATTAGTGCTATTCTATTATGATTTTAGCTCCTTCTGCTATTGGAATATGTATAAACTCAATGCTATTGATGGATATTTTTCTAATTGAGCAAGACTTCTTGGTGACTGTCAGAAACAAAGTTAGTTATTCTTATGAATTGACATTGAAAATCAAATATCTGTACTAATTGAATTGGTATATTGATCGGAATAGGAGAGTGCACTCCAAAAGAGGAGAAAAAGATGATTAAGGCCCATGTCAATATTCCAAAGTTATTTTTTGGTGAATTAGCTGATTTACAGATGTGTTCTCTTTTTCCATTTATTTGTCTAGTTGTGTGTTTGGTAAGTCTTAGAAGGCTAGAATTTCATTCAATTCAATTCAATTTTATTTCTTCAAAAGTGAAACTTCAATCATGCATTAAAAGCTTTTTTATATTCTCTTGTATGCATGCCACCTATCTTTCCTCACAGTGTCTTATTTTTATTGCACTTTTTGTAGAAAATAAAAAATAATTAAAGCCTACTACTGCTGTCTGACAATGACTTGTATCCTGCCATGGCTTCTTTATCTATCCATCCATCCATCTATAGCAGTAGCAGATCATTGCTTTTCTATACACGTAGTAACAAGAAACTACTTTAAAAATTTTGATCTTTTTATTAAATCTTTGTCTGGGTTTCGTTTCTTTTAGCCTCTTCAATCTTCCATTGGTATATATACACTATCCACTTTTCTCACTTTCCCCATAATTTTTTTTATCCATTGCTCTGTTTCTTTACAGAGCTTTGTTGGGGTTTTTTTGTTTTGATTATTCTTTTTTTCATTGTTGGTTATTTTTATTTGTTCTTTTGTTAATTGTTTTTTCTTGAACGTGGAAATGTTGATCTTTATGGATTTGCAGGCTTGATTTTGGGGTTCAATATATGGGGCATATCTATTTTTATTTTGTGACTTCTGTAAATTGAGTGAGTTTGAGCTTTAAGTTTTGTTTTAGTGTACTTCAAAATAAGGGCTTTTGATTCTTAACTATAGAGTTTTAGATTAAGAAATGGGATCTAGTAATAATGGGTTTTATTCCGGAGAGTTTAATTTGGACGCTAAGCGATTGATTGATCCTAAACTTCTGTTTGTTGGTCCAAATATTGGGGAAGGTGCTCATGTCAAAGTATATGAGTCAAAATTTTTCTTTTGGTTTCTTTATTTTCATTTCTATATTGTGATTCTTGAGCTTTGATTCACTTTTATAACAAGTTCTCTTCAGATTTATACACGGCACCCTCTTGGTTTCTTTTGTTTTGTTGGTGCTTTCTTTTTTTTTTTTTTTTTTCAGGTCAATATAGAAAAATCATTGCTTAAATTTTCAATGTTTTTCTCTCAAGCAAAATGATGCTTGCCTATCAATATATTTGACAGAATTTTGTTGGTGCTATTCTAAAGAACACTTTTTTTGTGTGTTTTTTTGTCAAGATCATTCTATAAAATGTGGCATTTAGCTATCTCATCTGGTAATTTATGTCTTATTGTGTTGTTTGATAGGTACAAGAATCAAACTGTTGCTATCAAAGTTGTTCATAAAGGAGAAACACCATAAGAGATTGCCAAGACAGAGGGATTTGCTAGAGCGGTTGCAATTTTATCTAGAGTTCAACACAAAAGCCTAGTGAAGGTTGTTTTACTAGCGTATAAGTAATAACTTTCATATGCAAAAATTCATACTGCTTTTTTTCTATACTTTATATCAAAACATATATTTTCTTTTTTGTTTTAGTGATTGAAATGTTCATATAAACAATAATGGATTTGCATAAACAAATGAGATGCATAAAGCACAACACCATATGGTTGTCATTAATAAAAAACATCAGGTAATTGTTCATAATAATGGAGACAGTCAGCCCAACTTCTTCAAAATGCAGATACTTTCAATGACTCATCTCTGGATACTTTGTAAAAGATTCAACCAATCAAGTCAAACAATCATTCTACTTGCATGCATGCAAAACATATTTAACCAATGATTACAACAGAGCTCTGCAATTTCTTGCAAAGGTGACTACAATATCATATCAGAGTTATAAAATTTCAGTCCAATGTTTTTTTATGAAACAAAGTTGTCCGAAGAGAGGCATAAATCAATCTTTGATTATCCCAATCTTACCGAGCTTAATGAAATTAAATACAAAAGAAATAGACATCAGGATGAAACAACTCAATGAAGATGCAGCATTCATGATCACAATTATACATTTTTCTACATTTTTGTCAATATAAGTTTGGTCAACAAACCCATAACCATTCTAATTCAAAAATTTCCAGGGGAAGTGGTAAAGAGCAACCACACAAAGAATTAAAAAGAGAAAAAATCCACCAAAAAAAAAGAGAAAAAAAGAATAAGTAGAAACAAGTTGAGAAAGAAAGGCGCGAACATTCAAGCATAGCAAGGCTTCTCTAGTTGCATTTTGTATATCAGCATTAGCATTTCAAAACTAAAGCACAAGTGTTTGCCTATTTTAAAACTCTACAAGTATACAAAATCAATATGTAGTATAACAAGGTCGTTCTACAACGATTATGAACTATCCACTCTAAATCTCACTCTAATTGTTTAAGGCTCAATAATTTGATGAAATTATAAGATCTAATTGCTAATTATGAAAATAGAATGCAAATAAACATAAAAACAATTAATAAACAATCAATTAAATAAAGCTCATTAGAAAATTAATTCACCTCACAATCATTAGTCGATCCTCTTCTTATAATTCAATTACTCATGCAAATTCCAGGCAATCTTAATTTATAATTAACTTCTCTCAAAGGTTAATTACTTAATTTTATAACCATTAACCAAGATGTTGTAACCTAACTCTCGTTGCAATCACAAACCCTAATCAATTAAATTATAAAACTTATGCACAACCTGTTATGGAATTAAATCAACTCAAATTATCTCTATCACTGAATTAACTCAATTTATGTTTATTATTCAATTGAGATTATTACCTCTCAGTGTATATTCCCAATTATAATCATGTAAATGTTGATCAAGCATTCACAAGCATTAAGCATAACAAACATAATTTTGCATAATATAATGAATTAATAGAAGAAGAGAAAACAACTAAATAATCCTTAATGAAAAACTAACCTAGCTATTAAAAACAAGATCCAAAAGAGTATAAAAGAATTCCATCACCAATTACAAGAAAATTAGAAAGCAAAGGAGGAATCTCAATCTCTTGAATATTCTTGATCTCCAATCTTGATTCCTTAAAGCTCTAAACTCCTTTTTCTTCCCTCTGGAATGTCCTCATATTCTTCAATTAAGTCTCCCTTTTATAACTCTTAATTCCCCCTTGATAAAGATTATAAAGAAGTTGATTAAACCTAAAATTCTAAACTGCACGGGCATGTCTGGAAGATACACAGGTGTGTCTCGATCATGCCTTAAACATATTTTTCTACACAGCCTTCCATCCAACCGTGTACATCTTTACATAAAATTCCCGAGCGCTACACGAGCGTATTTCGACCCGTGTCTTAACATCCATATTAGTACACGGCCTAGCATCTGGGCGTGTATATCTTTGACTAATATTCCAGTGGCTTACACGGCCTAGTACATGGCTCTAATCCTTATTTTCTTCAAGCTTTTGTACCCTTAGCCTTGTCAAATGCCTTTTACACCCCCTACAAAACATAAATACATGCAATTAACTATTCTAAACACAAATTGACACAAATTAATAATTAATTAACATAAATTAACTCCTAAAAACATATACTAATTTGACACAATCAACAAGCTCATGAAAAAGAAGCCTTTGCTCATAAATGAACATGAAATGAGTAAATTCTAGTCTATTAAGGAAATATGGAAAGGGATATATACATGTCATGGACAAATGAGATGCATAAAGTATAGCACCATGCATTTTTCTCCTTGCCTGAATATTATTTAAGTAATATATATACCAATCCAAAATTATCACATCTGCCATTCGAAAAAACAAACTTTATGTATTAAGAATAGCATGAGCTTTAGTTTCATTCCGCATGCTCATGCAGAGTTGCACAAAAATGGTGCATGAGACAATTAGCATATAAATAATGGTAACCTGCTTCTCAGTTTCCAAATAATTATAAAATTGGCCATTTAACTTCTGTAGGATAAAAATACAAGGTTCTTGAACAACATATTCTTCTGAAGATAGCCCATTAAACTGAATATACAAAGAAAACCAAAGCCAAAAAAATTAACATACAGACCATCCAAACAAGTTGCAAATAGCTTTTTATTACTTGCAAGGCTTTTAATACATAATCTTCAATAGGACATCCGTTAATTAATGGAGGTATAACACAGAACTTATGCAAACCAATGGTGATCATTCACCATTAGAACAACTAGAAATGAAAGTTTAGGCAAACATATGTATACATATAGGTATCCATTTACCTCAGTTGCTAATGTAAGCTGAATAAGGTTCACAATTGATTCCAGACAACTGAATGGGTAATATGAATACAGGACATGAAATTTCAATATTACATCTTTTTTCTCAGCTGGTAATGACTGTAACTTAACAGTCCCTGTCTGATAAAAAATGCATCATCAGTTGGTATAAAATAGTGATTCCAAAATCTCTTTCGTCAGTTTCGAACTCATCAACAATACCAGAAGCCGAAACATGGATGCAACTACCAAAAAAAGTATGCCCATCAATAAAAGCTTTTGTTATGTTCAACCCTAATGAAGGGCGAGTCTCAAAGGCCATCAGATTGAATCCATCCTGAACTAGAAGCGTATTAACAAAGAGAACTGAAATATTATAGAGAATGTTTTTAATTAGAGACAACACAGCTGTGTTCGATGATGAAAATGGGGACGATGTATTGATGGTGACGGTGTTTAAGATGGAATTTCTTGTAATGTTAAGAGTACAGAATTGAAGTTGCGTGTCCCATCATCTAAAAATTAGGGAAACTACAAGTTATGGTTAATAAATTTAAATTAAACATATGTTTTAACCAGTAACAGGTTTTGAAGATCAATGTTTATCATTAAATAAATATTAATCCAATGGTTTTTAACTTCATTTGTATGCATATAAACATTTGTGCTGAAGGACTCCCAAATAGAAATTAAAAAATATTTTTGTTTATTCAATTTCTTGATAGTTTTCAATTATTATTATTTTATTCATTAGATTGATTAACAAAATATATCTTGTTTTTTCTTGAATAGATAAAACATTATTTTATTACATTGCTATTATTATATTGGAAATAATGATTTTTAATAGAATCTTAAAAATAAAACAAAAAAGAAAATTAAAATTAGTGAAAAATAAAAATTTCAATTTAGGCATAAAAATTAATTGATAACGGAAAAAAAAATTAAGAGTTATAATTTGGATTGACAAATCCTTGATTCATGTGATTGCAGACGATATATATTTAGAAGCAGCTGGAGAGTCACTAATTAACATACAAAGTCAAAAAATCAAATGCTTATGATGGTCACCATGTGTAATATAAACAAGCAATACCAATGCTAGCAACTTCAAAAAAAAAAAAAAAAATTGAGTTCACAACTTAGTAGAAAAAATTTTTGATGATAAAATGTACAAAATAGATTTATAATTGGATTGATTCTTACTTCAAATTCTAGCATAAGGTCACTGTGGTGACTGCAATTTCACTAAATTTTCTAAGAAAATTTTACATCGAAATACTCTTTATATTGTCCTGACAATAATTTTTCTGATACATTTTTATTCTTTAAGATGTGAGGCTTCATCGCTAATAAAACTTTATTCTTTATTATTCTGACGTAAACTTGATTATAAGATAAATTTTATAATTTATATTTATCTTACAATATCACAATAAATTAATCAATTTATTAATTAAATCATGAGAGAAAATGTATTCTCTCCAAGTGACAATTACATGTATATATATTATTTCATTTAATGAGGAAATAATATACGTCCTTAATTGTCACACAAAATAATTAATATGGCTTTAAATTTTGAATTAATGATGAAATTGAATTAATTTCTAAAAGTTTTAAGGGTCTCTAAGAAAATCATATAATTAAAAAGAACTTGATTAACCATAAATTTATAACTTCAGTGGTCATTTTGTAATTTTATGGTATATAAATGACCAAAAATAAATTTCAAGGGTCAAAACTCCATTATCATGTTCTGGACAACACCGGACAGCAGCTGCTGCACCTCTCCCCGTGGCGTGCGTAGCAATAGATAGCCGTCCCTCTCAACCTTCCTTTTTTTTTCTTCGGATAATAACATTTTTGGTGTTTCAACTTTTTTATTTTTGCTATTTTATTGTCTCAATAATTTTTTTTTAATTAAATATCCCAACTTCCCAAATATAATTATGATATGGTGCTTATGATGGAAAGTGGCTCATCGGAGTGATGGCCGTGGAAAAATGGGTTCCACTTTTAGATGACATGCACACCACCTCAGCATATCACTGTCCTCACCAACATAACACCCACATATAAATAAAAACTCAACCAAGAAGTTATAATTATAAGCTTGTGAACATCATGTAAAATTCATAAGTTTATGCAAAGGATGAGAAAATTACCCAACTAATTTCACCTTTTAGTCTATTAATCCAGTTGGCATTATGATCATTTGAATAACACTCCATTTGCTGACTCAAAATCCTAAAAAATTCATAATTCATGGCATAAGCCTGAGCTGAAAGAATAGTATGATCATAAGTCCTCACAAATCTTTTATGAATGTCTTCAAGAAATGCAAAAAGATTCTTCCTGCAAAAGGCAATTAAAAATTATTATCAGTTGAATAGATCATACACATATACACAGAGTTCAATTGAATCAAATTCTTTGAAAATTTGTTGGTTTCTGTTTAGGCCCAATATTAAATTTAGGCCCATTGATGGCCCATTTCACTAAGCCCAACTCAATTGTATTTAACTTGGTGAAGAATTTAACTGTTAGTTGGAAGAAAATTCCAGAGGGAACTAAAGGGAAACGTTAATAGTTGATGAGTTTGTGGGGTAATTCAAGTGACGCAGAAGTTATAAAATATATAAAGGGAATTATTCAAAAAAATTAAAGAGAGATTTGAACTCCTGTAAGAAGTTGATGGAGTATAAAAAAAAAAGCAAGCAGCAACATGGAGGACATACATCAATAATCAACAATCAAAACGCAGACAATAAATCAATCAACCAATCAATCCAAATCATTAGCTCAGCCAATAGTTATTTTCTACAGCTTTTAGCACTTTTATGCTTTTTTTAGCAATCTTGTATTTTTTTTTTTTTAATAAAATTTACGTTTATCATTTCCCTAAACTCATTTATCATTATCCCCAGCAAAATTTTCACAATTTGCCATATTTTATTGTTCATCATTTACTACTGCTACAAATTCCAAAACACTTTGGAACTTAAGTAAATTATGGTAAAGGCTCTTGAAAACCCACACCCGTCTGAATAAGTCAAAATTTATTTGGAGAATTAGTCTCCCTTGGCACTCTCAAAACAGATCTAATAAAAATTGCACCAATAATCTTTTGGCACGCTCAGTGGGACCCATTTCAATAGAATGTTTAACTGTAAAAATGGAAAAAAAATTTGGGTTGGTAATCCGACCAATACACCTGTAAAAACAGGTGCTCAAATGTAATAAACTTATGGAGAATGGGTGCCTCAGGATCAAACGTGGATTGAGACACCAGCTTTTGGCTATTCAAGCCAAAACGCTAATACTATTGCAACTACTATTGAGGGCACTGATGCCTAAATCATCTTGTTAAATGAAGCAGGTCTGAGATTCAATAGCACGGATGAACAGGACTTTTCAGAATTCTTTCCTGCTATTAACTAGAGTTCGCAAAAGATAGTAACTTCATTTACCAAGATGAATGAAGCCTATCTGAAGCATTTGTGGAAAGGGAGTCCTAAAGTGTCTCCAAAGGTGATGGTTCAACCCTATGAAGAATCCAAACATTTATCTCCAGTTAAGCTTAATGATGGAGATCTGGTTCTTAGTGGTAATAAGGAAAATCCAAGTTCTGAGCTTAGAATTCATAAACATAAGGATGTTTAACAAGAAAAGGCCTAGGGCGCAATGTTGATCAAGAGCAGGTACTATTACCCCAAGGTCATATAGCATTTCACCTGGGTAATTTACAAGTTCCTCAAGGCCAACCACCAAATTCTCAAAACTAGGTGCAAGGCTCGGGGGGGAACATTCTACCTGATGAAATAGCAATTTCTGATGGCCAAGTGCAGATTTCTTAAGGCCAAATGTCATTTCAACAGGGTCCTAAGGATGATTGTGTGCCTTCTCCTCAACCCCTAAAGGTGGAAGCAAACAGGGTCCTAAGGATGATTGTATGCCTTCTCTTCAACCCCCAAAGGTGGAAGCAAACATAAAAGCAGAAAATGAGGCTCCAGTGGTATTAATTGATCCTATGGATTTGAATAACAAAATTAAAAAAAGAAAAGGCGGTTCAGCCTTCCAATAAGAATTCTAATAGGTTCATAAGCTACCAGAGACCATACCCACATAAGAGGTTCTCAACACTAGAGAAAAAACCTCTTATGCCAGCTATATTTAGAAATAACTACAAACCTAATCCAAAGAGGAAGGACATGAGGCCACCACCAAAATTCAATAGGAAGCAACCAAGATTTATGGTGCCCCCACCTGTCCTACTTAACAAGCAGTGGCGTAGGTGGAGCACCAAAAATTTCCTCAGCCTGAAAGGAGACAAAATGAAAAGGAGGACCAATTTAAGGCTAAAACCAAATTTGAGCTAAAGAAAGAGGAACTCATGATGTAGGAGGCTGAGAAATGTATTACTGAAATTTCAAACACTCAGGGGGCAAAAGGCAAAAGGCAAAATTGGAGGTTCAGAGAATAGTTATGTTGTATGGAACTGTACTAAAATGTTAAGCAATAGAGGTGGTGCTAAAATATTTCCCACTGCGTGGGAAATGAAAGCAAAATAAAGAAAAATAGTAATTGGCCTCAGGCAAGAAGGTTGTCACTTAGTACATGAGCTGGTAAAATTTTACTTTTTAGGTGTGTAAGTTAGCTTGATAACCACTATAAATAAATAAAATTTGGTTTTGCTAAATTTTAGTGTATTATTGTTTATTTATTTTGTGTGAAGTTTGTTAGTTTGTAAGTGAACAGTAATTTTACATAATTTTGGTAGTATATTTGCTGAAAATTTATTGTTTGATAATGAAAATGAATGGTTGTGGTGCAAAGTGTGCTATGTGTACTGAAACAAATAAGAATATGCTCAGCAGAGATGAACTAAAGTAAAAATAAGCCTTGTGATAGCCACAATATAAAATTCATCTGTAAAAGGATGTACATCACAATATCCATGTTCCAAAATAATCAATATCAAAGGTATAAAGTGCTAGATAACATCACATGCATCATAACAATATAAATGTCTGTAAACAAGTCAGAGAGAGTCAAAGTCGAAGCCTCTAAGGTCCTCCCAAATATCTATGCACTTCTGCCTAGTGATCATAGCCTCTTCCTCCTGGCTCAGCCATTCTTTGACTGCTTCCTTCTTACTTTCCAGAGATCTCTTGTTAGACTGAGCTTTCTAGGCTGCATCCTAGTATTTGGAGGTTACTTGGAGGAAGGTTGCTTTTCCTTCTGCTTCTTCTTCCTTGATTTGCTTCATCTTGAGTTGCTCAGTAAAAAGGTATCTTTCTCCTGGTGGAAAAGATTGAGATGGCTATAAGCTGCCAAGTGAGCTGCACTAGACTCTTCCAGGTGACAGAAGCTTCATATGATCTGGTTCTTCAAAGGAGTAATAGCAGCTAACTTGAAATGCTACTCTAAAGTAATAAGAGTTGAAAGAACTATAGATCTCTAGGTCTTCTAGAGGGTACCCATCGCTAATTAAGGATAGTCCTCAATAAATCATTGGCCATGAAGCATCATCTGGAGTCGAATAAGCCATAGGGGGAACCTTTGAAGGAGTCTTCAGGATCCACCATAATCCACACATCATCAATGGAGGACCAAGAGTCAACATCCTGTATAACAACATAATAAATAAGTGTAGGCCAAAGGTATAGAAATGCACAAGTAAAGAATAAAGAGAAATGGAAGTACATACCTGAGGAGTTGCAATAGAAGTATGATGAGAAGAAGCAGGAGGTAATGGATCCAAGGTAGGTGGTAATGGATCTGAGGGAGGAGTGGATAAAGTATCAGAAGCCTGAGACATTTTGCTTGATAAAATTGAAGAGAAAATGGTGAGATCATTACTATTGTCAATACGGCAAAAAAAGAAACATGTTGCAAGATACAAACAGAACTTGTTCTGATAAAGAGAAGTTATCCTTGGGAAAATCAATGATTTGTTAGCCGAAATGAGCTAAAAGTAATATTTGGCTTAAATCCTTGATGAACTAGTGATGAATTGACAAAACGAAATATGTAAGGGCCATTTCCCCAAGGTTCATGGAAGCTAGGAGGCATTCCCCCAAGCACTTAAGCTAAAGATGCAAAAATACAAAAGTGACCTTATTTGACAAATTTTGTTGGGGGAAGTGTGGAGGTAATGGGCTATAATAATATAAAAAAAGCTATTTTACCAAATTTTTCTAAGAAAATTTTTGAAGGAAAAGCATATAATTGAGCACAGGGTCCAGAAAGTGCAAAAAATGTAAAATAATAAATCAGACAATATTTACAGAAGAAATAAGGAGGTAGTGGGCTAAAACAGCCTTGTGGATAATAAAATGCCTTAAAGTGTTTATTACCCCCGGAGTTTTGTGAAGTTAAGATACATATTTAGCAAAAATGTGCTAAATAATGGAAAATAATATTTTCCTTGGGGGTAATGCAAGGATTAATGCTTAGATAAGGATGATGATAAGGAGCAAATTTTAAAAAGCCAGTTTATTGAGGAAATAAAAAAAATTAGTTTTTCCTCAATAAAATGGCTTTAAAAATAATTCACTGTGAAATTTTAGCCAAATTAAATGGTTTTATTAAGTTAATTTCTTTTAATTAAGCCGAAAAATATCAAAAATAATTATTTTAGCAATTAATTGCTAAAATAATTAAGTTCATGATTAAATTTTACAAAAATATATAATTAAGACCTAGATGCAATAGGAGAAAATAGTATTTATGTTTACAAATTACATCACATTATCATCCAATTACACAGAAAAAATATCATCTATGCAAGATAAAAATTGGGCAACATCTCCCCTAGATTTCTAAGCATACAGTTTTACAATTCTAACCTGTAGAAGCACAATACATCTATAAAAATATTCACAGCACAATACCCAATTTATCACAACAATGTTCATCACAATTCATCCACAGAATCATAAAGAATGCTAAAAATACTATAGAAGGCACAAAGAAATTACCTGGATGTCGTTTCCTTCTACTGTAGGTTCTGAGTACAGGTTTGTGGGTGCAGCAGGCACTAGGGGAAGCAGAGAATTCTACAAATCCTCTAAGGACAGCAGAGGCGTTGGACTGCCTCTTCTCGGTGGCTGCTCCTTCTCCCTCGCATGCACTGCTCTTCCCAATAGCAGCAACAGTCGAGGCAGCCACGGCAGCAGCAGGGGTGACGGTGGCTTCCTTGCGCACGGCAGCAGCTTGGTCAGCCTCTTCCCCCTCCCCGCAGGCAATGTGGGCGCCGGCAGCCCCGTGGATGATCTTCTCTCGGGCAACGTGAGCAACGGCAGCCTTGGCTTTGGTCCCTCATGCGTCGACCGCCACAGCAGTAGCTTCTGCTCCTCGCGCAACGTGAGGCTGGTGACAGCGTCGAGTGTGGGTGGCTGCATGAAGGATGGTGGCATCGGGAGTGATGACTCCGGTGAGGACCGACAGTGATATGGGTAGAAGAGAAAGGGAAGAAAAAGAAGAAGAAGAGAAATGAGAGTAAGAAGAAAATTGTGGGTTTTGCGGTTTTAGAGAAAATAAAAATATTAGGATTTAAAAGTGAAAGGGGGGAATTTTTAGAGAGGTAATTTTTATGAATTTCTCTAACTGACTCAAAATTTCTTTGGGGAAATACCTCTTTACAAGAAGAAATATTAATTTCCCAGGATTAGGATTTTGAATTTGAGTTAAAGAAGGAGAGCTGGCATATGGATTTGAGGTTGGCACCTCGTAATATTTTTTGGCCTATTCTTGAAAAGAGAGAAACAGAAAGTGAGGGGGAAAATGAAGAAAAACATGAAAAAGAGCTATTCATACCATATAAATTAGCATTGGACTTGGCCCAAACTAATTATATGCGAAGGGAATTATTTAGGCTTAATATTAAATTTAGTCCCAGTGATGGCTCATTTCACTAAGCTCAACCCAATTGTATTTAACTTGGTGAAGAATTTAACTATTAGTTGAAAGAATTTAACTGTTGGTTGGAAGAAAGTTCTAGAGGGAACTAGAGGGAAACGTTAACAGCTGATGAGTTTGTGGGGTAATTCAAGTGATGTAAAAGTTACAAAATTTATGAAGGGAATATTGAAAAAATTAAAGAGAGATTTGAACTTCTGTACGAAGTTGATGGAGTATAAAAAGAAGGTAAGCAGTAGCATGGGGGACACACATCAACAATCAATCAATCAAAACACAGACAATCAATCAATCAACCATTCAATCCAAATTATTAGCTCAGCCAATAGTTATTTTCTACAGCTTTTAGCAATTTTATACTTTTCTTAGCAATCTTGTATTTTCTTTTTTTTTTTAAATATAATTTACGTTTATCATTTATCATTTATCATTATCCCCAGCAAAATTTTCCTTTCACAATTTGCCATATTTTACTGTTCATCATTTACTACTGCTATAAATTCCAAAACATGTTGAAACTTAAGTAAATTATGGTAAAGGCGCTTGGAAACCCACACTTGTCTGAAGAAGTCAAAATTCAATTGGGAAAGTAGTCTTCCCAAGTACACTCAAACCAGGTCTAACAAAAATTTCACCAACAATTTCGAATGCAAAATCATAATCAAACTAAAAGTGTTGAGAAAAGAAATGAAAATAGCTTACTTCTAGTGGTATCATTAACCATACAGAGAACAGTGAGGCCATCAGTACATTTGACATAGAAAATATAGTGATCTTGAGAATAAGAGACGTGACTATCATTATTGCCTTGTATCTTCTCCAAAATATGTCTGGAATATAAATTCCAAATGTATGAAACTTGAAATATTTTTCATTTACTTTTAGTTTACTTTTCATACAATTTTGGTTTATTTTTCATATATGAAACAATTCTTAGACTTTTTTTTTTCATGAAGAATACTTAACAATCTCATTATATTTTTTTAACCATTTATATATTCACTAGGGGTAGTGTAATCGAGTCAAGTCAGGTCGATATAATGCCAGACTCGAGCTCGACTCGATATTAAAACTCGAAGCTCGAAACTCGACTCGATCTTAAAATTCGAAGATTGAAACTCAACTTGAACTCTACTCGATATTAATTATTTAAATTTGTAAAAATATAAATTTTTAAATATTCAAACTCAACTTGGTTTGGTAATATATTTTTATAATTATATTAAAATAAAAGAGTAAAATGGTAAATATATATAAGCTTGATTAAGACAAAAGATATGCATTGTTTTTGTTTTTAACAAAATAGTAAGTGACTATAGTTTTTACGCAAAACAGATGACTATGTAAGTGTGGCAGAACAAAAAACCCATCAATGAACTACACTATATTTACCCATCAATGAGCTACACTAACTATATAGATATGAAAGAAACAACTTTCATGAGCTTTACTTAATCAAGCAATTTTTATTTGTTAACAAAATAATAAATGTTATTTATAGCAAACTGGTTAAAAAACACTTTCAATATTATATACTGCTAATTAGCTACAATAATGTGACTAGAAAATAATTGAGACCCTATGTCACACTCTCACCACAAACTTATCCATTAATACACTTAATTAAAGAAATAAATGATAATGATTGATCTCTTAACAACAATATTACAATAATGAGATACACAGCTTAAAAACCATTTTAAATGGTTACACTATAATACT